>PVLA01007231.1:0-108805 GCA_004027455.1 Hydrochoerus hydrochaeris | reverse complement strand
GTGGTCGGGAGCCCAGTACCCCCAGTGCTGTGGTCGGGAGCCCAGTACCCTCAGTGCCGTGAACCCTTCGTCATAAACACGAGCTAAGATTAACAGCATCAACAGGAATGAAGCGGAGCAGGGGACTCAGAGGCGGAGGGAGGAACAAGGGGGGAAGGGTTAGAAAAGAACCCCGCCCAATCACGTGCCTTGGACCCAGCCCCGAGACGATGGGAACCACGTGTGCGGCAGACACCTACCAACACAAAAACAGCAGTGAATGAAAAAAATAAGCTGATACATAGGCAACCAATCAAATAAAGAAAATCTTTAAAGAGAAATAGATATATTTTGAGATAAGAAAATTCTAATCATAAAAGAAAAACTGAGACGCCTATGAAATAGGATGTGAAAAGTTCTAATTAGAAGTTAGATAAACTCAAAACAATCCAGCCCTTACCAAGAGACTTAAAACCAACAATAAAAAGTTCTTTAAATAAACTAGAAACAGGAAGTCACAAAGATTATATCTGTTTCACTTAATTTTGGTAAAAATAAATGCACTCATGGGTAAAAGGGATAAAGGGAGAAGATAATTTAGAATCACAATTTTACGGCGTCTTAAGTTTTCACAGGTCATTTATATGTTTCTTATCTTGTAAGAACCTTGTAAAAGTGAAGGACCAAAGGTCTTAAAACTCTCTTTCTGAAAGAGGAGTCAACTAGATCAGTGATTGACTCTACATGGAACTATAATAAAAGGTGACACAAGTGCTGGACTTTTCAAATTCTTACAAACAAAGGCTGGTACGTGAGCTTGGTGGCTCCTGCCTGTAATCCCATTTACTCTGGGAGGCTGAGGCAGGAGGATCATGAGTGTGAGCTCAGTCTAGGCAATTTACCAACTCAGTGAGAATCTGTGAGCACCTCGACATTAAAGACAAATAAGTCCGAGGATGCAGCTCAGCGCAGAGCCTCGGGGTTCGGCCCCCAAGCCCCCCAGAAGCCCAGGGCGGTGCTGTGGTGCAGAACTGTCTCAAAGTGCTGCGCGGCTCGGCTTGCCGCTGGCACCCCAAGGGTGAGTTTCCTCCCCTCGGGGTGGTATTCAGACGGCGTCTCCCCAAAGTCACTTCGATTTCCAGGTTAGGGGTGGGGGGGTGAGTAGGGAGTATTCGGACCCTAGCCAGAGACTTTAAAAAACTTATCAGCAGGAAAACCAAACCCTGATACACGTGACCTGATAAGGGTCGCGGGTCACAGGGGCTGCAGGGTGATGATGGACCAGCTCCCACTCGGAGGCTGCAGGAAGCAGAATCACCTTTGACCCTGTGAATCAGAATGGGATCTCACAGGAGGCCACACCGGAGCGCCCTTCCTGGGCCTCGGGAAAGGCAGGTGCCACCCAGAGAAGAAGGACAGCTCAGCCGGCACCCAGGCCGGACACCCGATGTGAAGCGCTGGCTCACAGGTCTAACTAATAGTGCTCACCGTGCAGAGTCCTGGGAACCAGGGCGCCAGGACGTGGGCGTCCCCTCTGAGTCTCTCCTGCTTCTCTCACTGCCGCCCACAAGGAAGGGGGGACTGGAGAGGGGCCCCTCTTGAGGCAGCCTGTGGGAGGGAAAACCTGAACCACTGCAGGAAGAGAAAAAGCCCAATACTACAGTCGTCCTCAGGGCACGGTTGAAGCCTCATAACAGAGGAAGAGCACACGAAAAACAGCAGCCCCCAGTCTTCCGGGGAGGTGGGGAAACATGCCAGCAAGGGGCCCCTGTTGCTGGTAGAGGGCAGGCCAGGGGAGACAGAAGGGCGCCCCAGGCCTGACACAGGCCAGGCAGAACCAGGACCACAGGGAACCCCATTCCACATCACCGAACTGTGATAAATAATTCAGAAACACAAGGAAAAATCTTTAAGTACCAATGGCATGTATAAGAAAAACCAGAAAAGGGAGAAGTCAGAAATTATTTGGTAATCAAAAATTTTAAAATAAAACCTAAAGGAAAAACGCTAAGTTCCTTGCAAACACTCTGTAGCTGAGACAGCGTGCAGCACACAGGACTTAAGGGGGGAGAGGTTTAGCTCGAGGGGACTCAGTCCGCGGTCAGCTGGCTCCCAGGCAGGAGCAGCCTTGCAGAGGGGCAGGGAGGAGCGAAGCCGCGCAGTTCATGGCAGAGGGACAGCATCAGAGAGGAAGGGGCAGGGCCCAAGGCCCCAGACACACCCAGAGGTGACCCACCAATCCTCTGGATGGTGATCCAATCAAGCTTCAGCAGCACAAGCAGCTCAGTGCTTGGCCCCGGACAGCGGAGAAATGTAGCTAAATTTAAGTCTTTACCAAGATGGCAGTTGTTTGTTATTAACAGAAAACCACTAAATTTGGAAAAGTCAACCATTAAATATCTCCGAGTAGAGGTCTTTGTTGATCATTTGCATGACTTAGTAAGATAACATCTTATGTAACCTGTATCAGCTTTTCCAAGTGTATTACATCCATAACGGGAGCTAATGCTGTAGTAAACGTGATCGAGGAGGCAGGTGGCTGCGGATACATGAAAGCACAAGGGGGACTCTGTCACCCTGTCTCTGACTATGGTGCTGCATTCCTAAACTTACACAGGTGACAGAGCCCACATGTGAGCACAGGAAAAACTGGGGGCCTCTGAGTAACAGTCGGATTCTGTCATGGTCACTGTCCTGGTAGGGATGATTGAAAATTAAAAATGGCAGAATTAAGATTAAGAATGACAGAAGTTTTATGGCTGGGGGAAACTTGGCCAAGGGTACATGGGATCTGTTTACTACTACTTACAATTGCCTATGAATCTATAACTATCTCAAAGGAGTTTTACTAAAAAACCAACCCAGCACAATCTGCCCTGTGGTCTCAACAGTTCACATCAGACCCAAGGCCAAACACACTCCCTGCCAGCCCCAGAGACTCTCCCTAAATCAAGCGCCCACCTAGTCCTGGGTCCTGCGCCCTAACTACCATTCCCTGCAGTCTGAAGAGCCTGGCCCTCTGCCGGGACGCGGGGCCCCTCATCACCGGGGATGGGCTGGTAGTGGGGCGCTGTCCCTGGGCCGCAGCTATGCCAGAGCCGAGCCCAGGCCTGCTGGGGCGCGTCCTGCTCTGGCCCTGGGTCCTGGTGCGGTTCTGGGTTTTACCACTGTGCGCCATCCTTCCCACCCCCACCCCCCCGTAACTCACGCAGCCCGAGCTTGCAGCTGAGTGCTTTGCTGAGCTGTTTCCTGACTATGACAGTTTCAACATCCAAAAGCTTGTTTTTGTCTCGCACCATCTTGGTCCCTCTCAGTCCAAGGTGGCACAGTCTTTCCACGGCTTTAGAGGCTTCTGTGGATGGAGTCACTCAAGCAAAAGCCGCCTCCGCGGATGCTGAGCTGTCCTGCACCTGGGGCTCCCGTGAGGCCCCTGCCTACCAGAGAGGAGGCTTCCTGCACCAGCGCCCCGACACCTCCCGGCAGCTGTCTCTGTCCTTGCTTTTCCATCATTTCCCCCCAAATAAATCACTTTTTATTATACTTAAAAACAAAAACAAAGCCAGAGAGGCGCTCGGGCACCTGGAAGCTCTCTGCCTGTCTGGCGGGCTCGCAGGTGACACCTCCACTTACCGAGCACCGGCGAGGCGGAGACAGCGTAGTCTCTGCCCTGAGCCTGTGCTGCCCTAACTGCTCTGGACTGCGTCTTCTTCACTGTGAGGACACACCGCCTGACAACGAGAATTCCTTTTATGTCTTATTTCTCTCCAGCCATAGTTCCTGAGATGTAACTGAAAGACAAGTGGACCCGAGACTCCCCTGCAGACCCGCGGCTCCGCACCGGCCCACGGACTGTTCAGTGTTTACTTCCCAGGGTGTCCTGGGGGACAGTCTGGCTAAACTTTCTGCCACTAAACAAAGATCTTTCGGGGTCCAAATGGCGTGGTCACCACTCTCCGGGACACTGTCATACCCTGTCCTCCTGGGCCTAGCAGCCGGCCCTTCTGCAGCTCGGCTGCAGCAGCACCCCAGCCCCCCATGCCAGGCCGGGCCGGGTCTGAGGATCCGTCGGTTGCAGCTGGACACCCCCCAGCCCCCCCCACCCAAGCTTAGCGGCTGCAAACAGCAGCTCTCCTGCGCTCCCAGGGAATGGTAGTGAGGGCGCTGACTGCGGACCCTGGGCGTCGCCGATAAAACTCTGCAGAGTGCGCACTTCGGGAGCCTCCTCCCCAGGGCGGGGAGCTGCGCCCGGGCTTCGCTTCGCGGGACACTTGGTTCCCACTGCCCTGCTGGCTCCGGAGCGGCCAGGGGACCCGCCTGGACGGCAGGAGGAGAGTGCGGGCGCTGTGATGGCACAGGGGGCAGGACATAAAGCCACTGGGGGCAGCGGGGGCGGGGGGGGGGCTCGGCTCGGGCAGGGGGGCAGCTTCGTGTGTGAAATAAACTCCAAGTGTGCAAATCACTTCTAAAGAACTCGGAGACTGAAGGGATGCTGCATGCCTTACGAGGCTTGTTTTCATGAGGATAAAACCTGAGTCTGTGTCAGCATTGGTGGATTTTTCTTAACTACTTGGAAGTGAAATGAATCCGACTCTCGCGTGCAAACATGGCATGGTGGTGCTGCTGAGAAACTTGGACACGGAGGTGAGATCCAGAACCCACAGCAGGTCCTGTGAGGGGAAGGGACTGTCCAGGGGGAAGAGGCGCTGTGAGGGGAAAGGGGAAGGAGGGAGGGGGAAAGCAACACACAGACACACACACACACACTCACCCACACTCACCCACTCTCACACACTCACACCCACTCACACCCACTCACCCACACACACTCACCCACTCACTCCCACCCACCCACACACTCACCCACTCACTCTCACACACTCACACCCCCACACACACTCACCCACTCACTCTCACACACACTCACACCCCCCCACACACACACCCACTCACAGTCACCCACTCACACACTCTCACACACACACTCACACACACTCACCCACTCACTCTCACACACTCACACCCACTCACTCTCACACACTCACACCCACTCACCCACACACACTCACCCACACACTCACCCACTCACACACACACACTCACCCACTCACACACACACAGTCACAGTTACATGGCTAGTTTCTCTTAAGTTCACTGGAAAGGAGCGTTTATGCTAATATTGCTCAGACAATATTTGGGGCCTATATTTTGTACTATAGGTAACTATTATCAAGATAACAATATGCAATGTATTAATTATTGCTATTCTGTTTCGAAAGTCTGTTTTCTTTTTATTTTTTCTCTTTAAAATGAAAATAAATAGTTCCATGACCATTATTATTTTGAAAAGTAAAATGAGCAGATGCAACTAAGACGCTGAATATTCTTTCTAAATAGCTTAGCGTTTCTGAAAATTTATAGGAACAAAAATTAAATTCATTTACAGTAATGAAAATACCTGTATGTCATCATTCAAAGTAAAATTTACCATATTTTACATGAGAGGAAAAAAAAACTACACTAAAAGTTATACTACTGACATTGCAAGAAGTACAGCATGTGAGGAGACTGGGAAATGTAATTGACCCCCTAAAGCCCAGAGAAGGGCGCCTGTTTACAACTTGGGCTCCTGCAATCTGACACTCTGGGAGTGACCCCGCTCACTGCCTGCTGATATAATAATCTGCCTCCAAACCCTGGGACCCCTCCTGGTGTTTCCGCCCGCCCGCCCGTGCAAGACAAACAATAGGAAGCAGAGAAGCAGATTTTGTCCAAGTGGGAAGGGGATGGAGAGGTGGCAGGAGGCAGAAGGGCGGGAGGAGAAGGGTTGCAGAGAGGAGTGGAGATGTACTTGTCCAGGTACCAACTCCACACGGAGAGCAAAACCACTACATCCTGCAGTCAGGTACTAATCAAAAATCAAAACAACACAAAACAAAAACAAACTAAAACTTAGAAACTCTGAATTTAACTACTGTTCATTTTATGAATTTCTTTTAACTTAGAGTCAATTCATTATCGCCCTCCAAAAGAGACGGTTGCTAAATTGTTACTCTTCTTATCACCACTATGGTAAAATAAATAATCTACTTAGCAAAAAACACGCACAATTTTTCTCCACAAATATTTAATGACAGGATCTCGGTTCCTTCTTTACATATCTACTTCCACCACAGATGCAAAAATCAATAAAGAGGGCTCTACAGAACTGCAGCTCAGCTGAAAAGGTTGAAATCTCTTTTCTCCGTTATTATAGATCAGTCAGCCCTCGCTCCCTAGGCGGCTCCCCCGGTGCTCTGGCAGTGCAGTGCGCTGATGGGCAAGAGGCCACAGAGCATGGGAGGCCCTGGATTTGGTGGAGACCTGCACTGGGCCAAGAGCTCAGCCAGCACAGGGTTCAGTCTCAGGGCCTGCGCTTCCGATGGCTGCAGACCCTGAGGTCTCTAACTAGGCTGTAAACGAAGGACTAAGTGTAACGGATGGCGGGGCCGCTCTCTGCACCTGGCCCCTGCTTTTCTGTTTCTGACTGTGCCACCGCTTAGCGTTCTGGAAACCTGCTGTAGTTCTGGGAGCCGCGGGATTACATAATAGTTTGGTTTTGCTCAACTCCACAAAGTATTACTGGCAAAAGAGGGAATTCTTTAGAGCAGAGCTGAATGATAGCTGCCCCTAGTTCCAAAGAGGCAGCCTGGGAGAAGTACATGCACATCAAAATACAGAAAACTGTGTGGGAAAATTCTACTGGCCTTCTAGAATTTTCCTTTAAGGAAAATTACTGGGGTGCTTATTTTGTTTCAATTCAGCCTTGCTTTTGCATGAACTCTGTGAATTTTTTAAGTAGGGAAAACACCAGGTTAGGAGCTTGCATGAAGAAGTGTGCCAAGGAGAACAGGAGAGCTACCTGGTTTCCAGCCCAGAAGGGAGAAAAGGCACCTTAAGGCTGAGGCTTACAAAGTCCACCCCAGGGAGGTGGCCTGGCTCTGCATGGGGCTCACCTCTCCTCCCAGGAAGGCTCCCAGCTGCATAGAAGCTGGGTCAGAGTAGAACCCTACCAATTCTCTCTGGCGGTTTGGGGGCTTGGGGGCAGTACTGGGGCTCAATTATGAGCTCACTTTGTAGGGAAGTGCTCCAGCCCCCTTTTCTTTATAAAAAGACAAGGATATTTGGCTCACTGGAATTTGTGGGTTGGTGACAGTCAACAGAAGGTGAATGAGAATTTTTCAGGGTACCTGGGAAATAGATCCAAGCAGGTAGGTCCCTGCGCAAGGGCCCATCCGTGGTCTTTGTTTTGACAGTGAGCACTGGCTCAGCAAGTGTCAAACTGGAAAAGCCTAGTTTACTCAGAGGTAAAACCAGTCTGCAAATCCCAGGAAGTGGACGAGCTGATGGACAGGAAGCAGGAAGGGCAGCCAAGCAGCCAGCGGGATCTGGAGGGCAGCTCGGGATGTGCGCTCCTGCCTCCCGCCCCCAGGCCGTCCAGTGGGGGGGTTGTGACGGTGACCAGGGCCTCCAGGCCGCAGCTGTGCCCACCTGCTCCTGCCCTGGGCTGAACTGAAAGAGCTGAGCTGACAGAGCTGAGCTTCCTGCAATCAGGACGGGAACAGAAGAGGTGGCTTGGCGTGCCCCACCCGCTCTACGTTCCCCACAACCAACTAAAAACCAATCAGGGGTGTGGATGTGGGGAACAAACAAGTGGTCACCACTTAAAATTCAACCATAAAAGCTCACCAGGATCCCCAGGTCTCTGCAGCCTTCCCAGTGCTGCTCTCTCCCTCCTTCCTGCCTTCTCTCCCTCTCTCTCTCTGTCTCTCTCTCTCTTTCTCTCATGAATGAAATTAAAATCCCAGACAGGAGGAAAGAGCAGCCTCCGTGGGAGGCAAGTTAACAAAGGAGCTCACGCTCTGGGTAGATAAGGGTGACATGCAGGTGCCCCGAGAGAGAGACTAATAGGCCCCAGGAACTCACCCTGCGTTCCAGAGGAAGAGACCTTCCAGGTCTGAGCCCTGGGGAAGTGGCTACCTATGGATGGGATCTGCAGATGGAAACTGTCATTTCTAATTACTGTGCTGCTGTGGAGAAGACAGAAGTCATTTTGTGATGTCTGACAATGTCCTGTTTCCTCTATGTATTTAGGTTTCTGGCCCTAATTATATCAACAACTCCATTTCTCCTGTGCCTTATCTTTCATCTCTTCCCCAGGGCTGCCAAAGGGAGCATTCAGGGAAGGGCACAGATAAGATGGGTGAGAAGGGTAAAGGAAAGACCAGAGGGAGTAAACAGAAGTGCCGAGAACACCATATTAAAAAAGTGCAGTGTGCCACAGAATTGGGATCACTTCACTTAAATAAAATACCATGCTAACAAATGGACATTCTTTTGGTGTATTTACTCCTTCAACTGTTTAGTGAGTACCACTAGTGAAAACTCACTAGTTTACCATATTGGACATAATGTATTTTTTCAGTCTTCAATTTATGTCCCCAGGGTGTGTAATCCACTGCTTTGGTTGTGAATTCCTTTACAATTTGAATTTTTACAACACTCTTTACTTAAGTGGCAACTCCACACCTGCTTATGCAAACTAAGCTGTAAGCTGAAGACAGTGCAGAGGGATTTCTGCACCACCAATCCAAGCTCCAAACTCCGGCAAGAAGGAATTCATGGGTCATCTAGGTCCTTTTAGTTTTCCTGCTAAATCTGAATCTACTCTCCCCTTATACATGACTGCTGTATTGTTATTATTATTATTATTATTATTATTATTATTTTGTCTTTTTGAGACAGGGTTTCCTTACGCAGTTCAGGCTAGCCTTGAGTTCATTTTGTAGCCAAGGCTGATCTCGAACTTGTAAAGATCCTCCTGCCTCAGCTTCCCGAATGCTGGGATTACAGGCATTACATGACTGCTTTTTAAAATGATACTGCATCCCGTAAAAATCTTCCAGGCATTGGCATGGAGTGAGCCTCAGGTTTTGCTCCAGCAGCCCACACAACTCTGGAATAACACAAATAGTGCATTAACATCAACCACTTTTATTCGTTGCCCCAAGATGTGGAAAATTCCAGGTGGAAGCACCCTGAAAGGGAAAACAAACTTGGGGAGCTCTCCGGACCACAGACCACAGCCGTGACCCCACTTGTTAGCCTCGCTGGCAGCACAAGTGCTTGTCTCAGGTGGAGCTATGTACCCTCCCTGGTGGTAACACCCGCCCTTTCTTTCCCACCACATTTACATGTGAGCATTTCTGCGAAGCTCCTATCCTCAGCCTCAATCTACCCCCCATTACTGCAGCCCCTCCCCATAGCTTCACCCCCTTTCTGTTTCTCCTCCAAAATGCCACGGCATTCTGATTCTCAGCTCATGTTAACTACAAATTATTTTTTATTTTTCTATCTGTCTAAATCCTTACAGCTAGATCTATTTTCTTTGTGGCTCTCGCTCCATACTGAGACAAGTCTTGGCCTTGAGAACTTGCCTCTTTCGGATCTTTTACATCACGCCCTTCAATCAACTGATCTAAAATGTCACTTGTTATGTTTCAGTATACTCAGGAAATGACTGTATCGCAGACACGTGTTGCACCCAGTTAGAAAAACACTCCATGAACACTGGGAAAGCCTGAGTTTTCCTCCTGTTATGGTTGGTGTCTAGATGTCCTCCCAAAACCTCATGCAGTCATGGGGGAGGGTGCTTTTCACAGGTGTCTGGATCTAGAGTATGTGGTGCTAGGATCAAGGGTATATGTTAGTAAATCAGTTCACTGATTGTTTTGACACAGTGCTGGCTAGGATTAAGGATATGAGTGCTACATTGCTGTAGGGCAGGTAGCCTGCATACAATACAAGGCACGGAAAGAGGCTCGTCCCTCCCTTCTTCTGTTGCTTTTGCCGTCTTCCACCACCATGAACTGTTGCCCCAGGCTGGGGATTTAGCTCAGAGACACAAGCACCTGCCTGGCAAGTGTGAGGTCATGAGTTTGGTCCCCAGTACCAAAACGCAACAAAACAAGTAAAAACCCTCTTGCCCCTCTGCCAGCTGATTATGGACCAAAACCTCAACAAACTTTGAGTGAAGTAAACTTTTCCTCCTTTAACTTTGGGTATTGGGTATTTCATCTCAGCAATGAGAGAAAACTAACTAGGACACCTCCATAAAGGAGATTCAGTTTTAAAACAGTGGTGTACCCTTAGCTTCCCTGGACACCTGGCTTCTTGCCTAGGAAAATGACAAGGCTGGACCAAATGAGCTGCCTTTAAACATTTTTATTTAAAGTTTTTGGATTGTTGTGGATTCAGATGTCATAAATATATAAAAGACAGTTTAAGAAAATGTTGCTTAAGGGTTCTCCCAAGAATCCTTGAGAGAGAATTCTTGAATGGGGGTGAGGATGGGATAAGTCAGATGCAGAAATGGTTGTGGTATCACTTTTGGAATATGAAAACGTGAACTAAGACACCTGAATTAGAAGACTGTAAAAGAAAAGTTCTGAGCAATGGAAGTGACAGATTCTGATGACTGGGTGGAAGCAGGGGAACAAGTGGAGGAGACCTGCCAATGTCACTGGTGATCTCTGTATACACACTTGAAGCTGGGGCAATGGAGAGACAGGACTCATGCATTCCACAGTATGGGAGGCTCAAAGTCCGGGAGCAGATGGTTCCATCAGGTCAGGTCTGGTGAGGGTCTTGTGATGCAGAGCATCATGGTGGTGGGGGTAGATACAGGATCAGAAGCCAGGAGACGTTTAGGGGCCAGGCTTGCTCTTTCCACAGCGGTCTGCTTCAGGAGAGGAGTGTAGGATACTGTTTTGGCTTGTGTCTAGATGTCCCCCCAAAGTCTCATGTGTACAGAGGTGGGGCTTTTTCAGAGGTGGCTGGACCTAGAGTGTGTGAAGCTGGAATTTATCAAGGGCACTAGGATTAAAGGTGTGAGTGCTCCCCACCCAGACTAGCCAGGATAAGATATAAATAAGGCATAGAAAGAGCTGTGGTTGTCCCTTGCTGCTCTGCTACCTTCTGCCTGCCATGAACTATTTCTCCTCTGCGATACCTCTCTGCCACCCCTCTCTGCCTTGGAACCAGTTAATTATGGACTGAAACCTCTACAAACAGTGAACTAAGTAAACCTTTCCTCTTTTAACTTTGGGTGACAGGTATTTTGTCTCAGCAATGAGAAACTAAGGTACATACATTGAGAACTACATTCATCCCAACCAAAGCCAGTATTAAAAGCAGCAACACCAGGTCACCAGGAACCAACTTCCAGCACATGGGCCTGGAGAGAGGAGCAAACTCAAAGCAAATCTAAACCACAGTGCCAGTTATAGGGAGAGATCACTTACTGGTGAGAGAAAGCAGCAGGGATTGGGAGAGGAGGAGGCCGATCTGCTTTGGCTACACTGGGAGGGCAGCACCTCTCCAACAGCGTGATCGATTCCTTCTCTTCCTGGGCACCATTTATGGCTTTCTCAGAACATTCCAAGGACCAACTCGAGGAACTCTGCACGAAGCCAGTTTTAAGTGGGACAATTTTATTGTCTCCTTATAGTTTTGAAACTTGTATCATGTTATAAATGACTGTGTCTAGATTTTTCTAACCTGGTGAACGGTTCTGCTTGCTATTCCTCAAATGCGCCTTATATTTCTCCAACTTCAGCTATTTTCTCTGATATACCATCTGTCTTTGTTACTTTTTTGCTGTTGGGACAAAATACCTGACACCCACAAGTTATATTTTGGCTCAGAGTCTGTAAAGTTTTCAGTTCATAATCAGCTGGTTCCAAGGCCATGCAGAATAGCAGATGGGCCTGGCAGAGGAGAAACAGCCCGTAGCAGGCTAGGCAGGCAACAGTACAGAGCAGCACTGAGCTTCCTTTTCTCTTTTATGCCCTTTGGGCGACGAGCCTATTGGTTGGTGCCATGTACACTCAGGTTGAGCCTTCCATTACCCACACCCAGCACTACGTTAAGCCAATCAGTGAGCTAACTTAGTTTTCACGCCCTCAATCCACATTCACATACTTCAGATCCAGCAATCTCTGAAAAGCCCCACCGATGGCCACATGAGTCTTTGGGGGCACATCAAGATACAAGCCATAACATTATCCTTAAAATGTCTCTTCTCCAAATCCCAGACATCACTCAAAATCCAGGGCACATTTAAAGTCCCTAAACTCATACAGCATAGCATCTGTAATTTGTGTAACACTCATAGCAATTAACTCTTGGTATACAGCTCATGCACTTAGCCAAACAGATTGTAAGTCCCTAAAGGGAGAAGTTTCTATGACATATCTGGCACACAAATGGGTACTAAACAGAGGTGCTAAATGGTAGAAAGATGACCCTAAGTTATGTTTACTTAAATTACTTCCCTCAAGGATAATCCTTTCCATAGCACAGGTACATCTGCTAGTTGCATCATTTTCTTCTTTAAAAATCTAAATATTTTAACACAGCATATCACACAAATTTCAAAATTTGGACTTTCATAAGGAATTCCCTTAAAAATATCGATACCTTTCTTTTTCAGGATTTTGCAACTTTCCTTCTGGTGTGTTCAAAGATTTAAAAGTTAGCATTTTATCTTCAGAAATTGCTAACACCTATTTACTGTGGCTGGCTGCAAACCATATTACAGAATTAGCTGTCTGTGATTTTAAATCCCAGAGAGAAAAGAAATTATCAGGTAAAATATATGCAGATTAAAGCAAACCTAATTCTAAAAACATATGCAATCAAATCTGTATACATTTCATACCTTAAAAACAGATATTCCATTCTTATTAGTATAAAGTAGGTGTCACATCAAAGCCCTACTTCGTATTAGTTGATTAAGTAACTATTACTTCAACTAATGTATATTCTGTTAAATTAATTATAATTATCATTATTTAATAATAATAAAATAAATAATAATAATTAAAACTGTAGGAAACATTTACTTTTGAAAGATATATGAATCCCTACCTTCCGTAGTAACAACCCCTACTGAAATTAAAAAAAAAACAAAAACACCCCAGCAGCCTACATGTCCATCAACAAATGAATAGATAAAGAAAATGTGGTATTTCTATACAGTTCAGAACTACTGGGCCGTACAGAAGGTAAGTGTGAGTCATCTGTAGCAAAATGGAGGCACTTGAGACCATAACGTTAAGTGAAATAAATCAGATGCACAAGCTTAAGTATTACATGATTTATATAAGAAATCCAATGTATAAATAATTTAAAGATTAAATATAAGATAGATAGGAAGCAAGGTGGCAGACCTTTTTCAAATAGGAAGGGGACCAAGACATTAAGAAGAGAAGGAGGGGAGAGGAAGGAGTGGAAAGTAAACACAATGGAGTGTCTGTCACCACCCCCATGACGACGTCACCACCTCCGTGATGATGTCACCACCTCCCCATGATTTTCTGTGATTGCTAAACTTGTAAATTGTAAATCTCTTAGTATTAAATAAGAAATGTATTGTATTTTAATGAGATTCACATTACTCAAACTTTTATGATGAGGTCAACAACATGATCACAGGTAGCGCAATGTCACCACTGAAGCACTAAGGAAACAGAGCTTTCTGTGTTCACTTTTTCACATTCATCAGAACTTGGATTTTAATAAGAAAATAATATACTTATGGAGGACAAAGGGACTTGCGATGTTCCTTTAAAATGTAAACTTTAAAAATGTTGCTTTTCATAACAAAGCAAGGTGTAAATAAAGGCATGTTCTTTTGTTCATTTCTTTTCTGCACTAATTTCCCCATTCATTGCCTTACAGAAGTCTCTGTTACACTGTAAATGATGCTGTCAAATACTGGCATGAAGCGGCATTTTTCACAGCGTTTTATATGTTCTTTGGTTAGTGCTCCTTTTATATGCTTCCCATTGAATGAATGAAATAACAAACCCCCCTTCAGGAAACTTCAGAATGAAAAGAAATATGAAAAGGAGTTACCAGCCGCACTTGGAAGCCACTTACGAGTGGTCCTGGGCCAAATGACAGCCTAGTGATGGCGGAGCACGTACGTCCCACTGGCCAAGTGGGCTGTGTGTCCTTCAAATCAGCCCAGCTGACACACACGGGATCGAAACCAAAAACAACTCACCTCATGCTGGACAGGATGCAAGGTAGTTCATAAGGCTTAAGTGCAACAGAAGAAATTAAACTAGACCCCGCAGGAAGTTGTAAACCCAGCATGTCAGGTAAGAAAGAATAGGCTATAAACCAATCTCACAATATCCTGCATGCTACGATGAACAAAAATCTAAATACAGACACTACAGATACATTGACTGATGAGGATTAATAGACCACTGCTAAAATTCTTACCATGTGAATGGATTTCAAACACAACTTTATTTGCTCCCTGTCAATTAAGAATTTTATTTACATGGACCATTTAGAAGTATTTATAATCCAAAATGACACGGTTTATTCACCTGTGCATATACTAAATCCCCACTGTGTGCCAAAATCTAAACCCAAATCAAAAGTTACGTGAACATTTGGTCACTTTCCAGATTCCCATGCATTATATAAATGCTAATTCAACAGTATGCAGCTATCCTGTGTCTCTGGGTGCACATTACCCTCTTACACTTCAGACTTCCGGAGGAAAAGTCTCCATTCCTACCTGCTGAGCCCATGAAGGGAGGGACCCATCCGCCTCAACTGGGGCAACGTTCCCAGCTGCCAACTGCTCAGAATAGAAAACCTCTGTAGCCTGCTCAGACTCCTATTTTACATCTTCAGAAGTTGCTCCCTTATCTAAATTTGCATTAAATACAAAGAAACTAAAAGTGATACTAAAGAACCTTTTTGTAAGTATATATCTAGTAACTAAAATAAATAGAAAATCCTTATGAGACAATATTTTCTTAATCATTTATGTACACACTAAATACATAGCTGAACACATCATGTGTCTTAGTTACTTTTCTCTTGTTCCTAGGACAAAACACCCAACACTCAAAATGAAAGAAGGAAAGGTTTACTTAGCTTACAGTTTGTGGAGGTTCTGGTCTGCAATCAGCTGGTTCCAAGGCAGGGTGGCCTGGCACAGGGGCAGTACTTCAAGGCAGCTGCCAGCAAAAGCAGCCAGAGCAAAAGTCGGGGAAAAGTCTCTTCTCCTCCTTTATATTGTACAAAGGCACCCACCCCTCCCCCCTCCCCTCCCCCTACCCCTCACTGCCACCCCTCACCCACCACAGGTGTGGCACTCAAAAAATCTCCCTGCCCTCCTCTTGCATAGGCTGAGGATATTTACAAACTAAGGATCCTGGCTCCCTGCTGAATCTCTCAGTTAAATTTCTAATCTTCTCAAGTTGACACAATGTATCTATCATAACAACCCCTCAAGCAGCCTGCTGGGCACAGAATCTGTTCTCTCAGGAAGTGCACAAAGTATTAGAGACAACATTCCACTACAAAAGTCTAATGCACCAGGGCGTTAAGGATGCTGTGGAACAAATCTGTTCCATCAGGAGTGTGACAAGGGGGTAGACAGGAGATGTGCCAAGATGCATAGCAGGGGGAGGAACCCTCCAGGATGCTTCCCTTGGACAGTGCCCCCTGAGCTGGGCTGCACCTGTCCCATGAGACTGCATTTCACAAATGGAGGCCGGGGGCAGCCCTAGAACAAGGCTTTTGGTGCCATTTTTCCAACAGCTCAGACGACTGTCTGCATTTTTACCATAAAATACTTTTCATCAAGGTGTGGACATTTTAGACATAATGCTATTGTACATTTAACAGACTATGGTGTAGAATAAACATGCAGTCCATGCACCGCGGAACCAAAGGCTTGTGTGACTTGCTTTACTGAGGAATCTGTGGGAACCAAGCCTGCAGTGTCTCCAAGCTACACCTGGTCTGATTTCCTGTGAAAATCTTCGTGAGGTATCTATGAAACATCGATCTCCCATTATTTTATTTACATGCAATCACAAGGATTTACATACCATTTAAAACCATTATTACAAACCAGTAACAGAACCCTGTCTAGGCATTACACTCTTTTAGGCTAGACTATAAAAGTCAGCCTCTTGCTATCAACATTTACAAATCATATTTATCACTTCACCTGAACATTTGAGAGGTTTGTAAACACTTCTAGTTTCTGACTGATGTACTGTTACATTGTTAACACATACTGAACATGTATTATTGGACAGACCCTGAGGAATAAGGAATCTTGTTCTCTGATTTCAAAGAGTTCATTGTTATAATTTGATTTTATTACCGTTACACTAAAGCAGTAATATATTTCTACTCTAACTTTGCTTTAGGACAATTAAGCAATCTCCTATTCACACAAAAGAACTCAAAATATAATCATGGCAATTCTTTTTCATTAAAAGTTTAATAGTATAATATTTTGGAAATAAATTGTTAAGTAAAGCAATTATATATTAAGCTTTAGCAGAACAAACAAAAAATCCAGTAAACACTCACTCTAGATAAAATTATTGCTTATCCTTTTCAGAGTCAGAGAGTCAAATAATAATAAAAAAAACATACTAAGGGAAAGAAAATAAAATGTAGCCCAACAAACTCCACAAGCAAGTAGGTACTACTTTTACAATGACTTTGTTTTTACCAACAATATAGTATAATAATTTTGTAGCTCAGATAAACCTGGTTTGAATTCAGCATAGAAACCACAGGACCAAGCTACCTCATTCCCACCATGTGGCAATATGGCCATTTAATAGAAAAACCTCTGTCTTCTCCTACAGCATCAACTCCTAACTATCCATCCTTTCCTCAACATTTCTGATCTTCTCTATCCTCCTCTAGAAACTCAGGGGGTGGACATCTTTCCAGACGTGCTGAGGCAGAGAGGAAGCAATGGCTTTGCTGGGAGTCACCCCTACAGCCCTGCCACCAGCTGCAAAGACGAACCACAGAAATGCAGGAAACCCACGTATAACAGGAACAGTGCACACAGTTTTTCTAAAGCTAATTATCTCAAATACGGTTTTGAGAATCCTTTTATTTTAAAATAAAAGAAAATATAAACACAGAAAGATACACCAAGTATACTTACGGCATTATAGGATAGTACAAAGCAGACTCGTAACTAGCACCAGGGCCAAGGAAAGGAGAACTTTGCCATCACCACAGAAATCCCTAAGAAATTCTTTTCACCACCAAAGCAGCCATTAGCCTGATGGTAAATGATTTCCTTGTGAACTGTATAGCTTTGTCTTTCAAAAATGCATCCACATATACCACTCATTGTTTATTTCTAAGTACACTTTTTATGTTATATTTAGCATTGCACATAGATGCTAAATATTTCACTTTCTACATTTTAAAATATAAATGCAAGAAAATTTAGGTTTCACTTATCTAAAATGTGTTCTCCTTTTCTCTTATGGTAAGTGTGCACAGGGTGATTTCTTTTGAGGAAAAAATATTAATTAACACTGCATCTGTAATCATTTGGCAAGTAAAATAGTAAAGTGACAAAAACTCATCCTCTAGCAGATAGTGATCAGGGAAAACATTCCAAAATTTCAAAATCAAAAGCCAAAAATATATCTGGAATGGTAATTATAAAAACAGTTATTAAAATTACAGAATGGAGATCCAATTTTGCAAGAAAATGGAGAAGAAACTCTTGTGTTTGGTCAGTGTGAATGTAAATTGGTACCACCACTATAAAAGAAGTTCCTCAAAAGTCTAAAAATTGATTTACCATGTGTTTCAGCAATCCCATTGCTAGGTAGCAATCCAAAGAAATCAAATGGCAAAAGTCTGGACTCCCATATTCATTACAACATTATTCACCATAGACAAGACACAGGGTCAATCTAAATATCCATCAGTGAATAAATGGATAAAGAAAATGTGACAGAGTAGAAATGAGTAGTAAACAGGAAGGAAGCCCTGCCATTTCTGATAACAAGGATAAACACAGAATAAAATAAGCCAGTCACACAAGAACAAATATTGCCTGATTTCAATTTATGTGGAATCTAAAAAAGCCAGAGCCACAGAAGCAATACGTACAATAGTGAGTTCCCAGAGGTGGAGGGGAGAGAGAAACGGCCCGGTATTGTCAAAGGGTACAACATTCAATGATGTAACGAATAAGTTCTACACATTCCTTATGCTATATTGTAGTTGTAATAACTGACTGTGCACTTAAAATGCTGCTAAGAAGGTATCTGTTAAGTATTCTCATTGGCAAAAGAAAAACAAGACACAAAGAAAGGCAAATGCCAATGTAAATTTACAGCGTTGCCTGTGAGGATGGTTTCATGTGTGTTCATATCTCCAGACACATCAAGTTTACACACCATTTCTAGTTTTCCCTATCCCAATAACACTTCAATAGGGTGGGTAAAAATAAAATACAGAGGCTTCAGATTGAGTTGAGACATCTCACCAGTTTAGGGAGGCCCTTCGGTAAGCACACATGCAAAAGCCAACACACCACCTTTAACGGGAAATGCTAAATGCCCAGGTGTATAGCATGATTGCAGGAAAATCTATCATACCCTTCAACTCTAAAGTTTAGCTTGCTAAACTTTTTATTTTCCAATCTCAGAAGAAAAATCAGAACTCATCAAAAGGTGAAAAAAATCTGTTTTAAAGTAATTTTCCTGATTATAAAATTAACATCAATTATAGATATTTGGAAATTATATAAATTACATAGACAAAAATTAAAAATCATACATAAACCAAATACTAAATAGTCACTTTAACAGGTTAGACTACATTTTATGTTAAACACACTATTCCTTTTACCTGATTATTCTTCCAATGTATTTTCTAAAAAGTACTCTGTCACTATACATTTATACAGTCTATCATACAAATCAGAGGTAACTGCATACAAAATAACAAGAGTAACTTTTAAACATACTGGAATTTATACATATGAGTCAAAGTGAATATTTCTCATTCTAAAGCTGCGACTACTGAAGAAAATATTTTTCAGATACTTCCTTAAGAAGTATATTACAATTTGGTAGGTAAACATATTAATATACAATAGGAATGATTCTGTAATGGTCTGAATTTTATGAAAATCTTATTGCTTATTCCTTATTTTCTTTCCCAATTTTTAAAAATACCTCTGTTTACATATCAGACACAAGTTATATTCATCATTTTCATTTCCCCATTGTCCACTACTAAGAATTGAGGAGATCCTCCTGAAAATTACTATAAAAGTGAGCAACAGAAAACAAATATATTTCAAAAATCCTAATTTTAATGTAAAGTTACAGAAATCAAACTGTATCTTCCACCATCCTCTAATTTTAAGAAATCAGAGAGGTATTACCTCTGAAAAGCCACTGGCTTAGAGATGTAATAAAAATGCCACCTGAGAATAAATTGTTTCTGTGAACACTAAAATTTAACATGAAATTAAACATGCAATATAATGTGCAATTACTCATAATGTATTATAATATCTAAGCACTGAATTTTTTTGTAAGCAGTGTTTTCTTAGGACCAAACTACACAGTAAGATGCTGTTCTTCCCTTGGAATCTAGTTTACTCCTACCTCTGTCAACGTTCACTTCAAACACACCGAGAGTCCCCTTCGTGACCATAACCACTCTCCTGAGGTCTGCGAGTGCTGCTGACCCCACAGCTGATGATGGAGGTGGCCAGGACAATGTGAGGATGACTTAGCTCAGGTTTCCAGCTGCCCACCGGGCTCCGTGGTGAGCCGCAGTGCACACCTTTCCAAGTCTGGACTGTTAATGTGCTAGTGTAATTGATCCCTCCCCTGGGGACTGCCCACCAGTGTGTCTCCCCCATGCGTGCAGCACTGCACCATCTTGCATCACCCGGTAGTGGAAATCAGCAGGTACATCCACCAATAACTTCTCCCAGGGCTGGCAGGCTGGATGCTGGCACGGCTGTCCTGGTCTAAGGGACAGGCGGGATGGGGTGCCCATCAAACCCTGGCACCTCATGCTTTTCCCGGTTGGGTCCCTGCTTTACTTTCTGCCATCCACTAAGGATGAAAGAGAAATAGAAGTAGAAATAGAAACAGTGGTAGTTTACTCCTACCACTCTCCTTCAGGCATGGCTGAAGGACCTTGTGGCCAGACACTTCCCGAAGCTCCAGCCCCAGCGCTCCTCCCAAAGGTGGGTCTCCTGCATCTCAAACACCGCCCGTCTTCCTCCACAGCCAGCCCCTCAGGGTCCTCCTGGGCCCTTCACAGCACCATCTCCTCACTCTCATGTGAAATTTTTCCCTAGAGAGAACTTCCCTTGTTTTGTTTCTTTTTTTCTCATTCTACTTCTAGATATAATCAGCTACCTAAAATCAGACTTGCAGTTCTGAAAAACGTTTAGACCAAAGACAGCCCTTCCTTCAGAATTTAAGAAGAAATGAATTCACATTTTCATTTTTGCTTAGAATCTTCTGCACTACTGTCTGGTATTTTCATTAACCCACGATAAATTTCACTTGTGGAACTGAATTCTGTGGAGAAAATACAATATTTAGTCTTATGCTATTTAGCCAAATGGTATAAAACAAGAATAGAGTATTTCTACATTTAAAAACTCTCATACATAAAACAAGAGCTTAACACATTTCTAGAAATCTTACAACACATCTTTCTGGACAGTAAAGAATGACTGCTTCCCTTTTACAAATCTCACAGACCAAACCCGGTGGCATCACCCTTCAGAGCGCAGAGCTAGGCCCGCAGTAGCCCTTGGCATTTCACTGTCAAATACAAGCCCGGTTTGTAAGGGGGAAAAAGGGAAGAAGAACAACCAGTTTATTCAGTGCCATAACAAAAGAACAGAGGAGCCGGGGCGTTTCTCGAAAGCGGGGTGCCAGGGCAGCGGGGTGCACTTACGTAGTCGTGGAAGGCCTTGGCCTCGCTGGAGTGCTCGCACGTCTCCCGCCTCTCCGGAGCCGCGCAGTACAGGTCCCAGAACACGCTGCAAAGGGACCAGGGACACTGAGAAGCCAGGCAACACCAGGGACAGGCTACAGCCTCAGAGCCGGGGCCCTCTACAAAGCTTTCTACTGCGGGACAGTGGTTTCTCTCCAGGAGGAGCTCGGCCCTGGGCAGAGCACTGGTGACAAGCTTCCCACACACAGTGAGAACTGCTCTGGGAGGCCGGACGGTGGCAAACCAACGCTTTTGTGTCTGTGGTTCTGGAAATCAAACCCAGGGACTTGCGCAAAGACCAATAATTTAACATTTCATTCTAGTAACTGGCTCTTTGCATGATTTGGATTTGACTGAAGCAATTTATAATGGTTTTCCCGGGAAGAACAGACACTGTAAATAATCGTTTTTTCTTTCTCTCCCTCTTTCTTTCCCTCTCTCTCCCTCTTTCTCTCTCTCTCTCTCTTTCTCTCTCTCTTTCTCTCTTTCTTTCTTTTTTTCTTTCTTTCTTTCTTTCTTTCTTTCTTTCTTTCTTTCTTTCTTTCTTTCTTTCTTTCTTTCTTTCTTTCTTTCATGACAGGGTCTTGCTAACTCACTAAGTTCCCAAGCTAGGCCCAAATTTGCAATCCCCCTGTCAGAGCCTCCCAGAGTGAGGAGATTATGGGCATGTACCACCGCAACCGCCATGCTACACTAGTTCAATCATCAGGGAATAAAGTGGTTCATTAATTTTTTTCCACAATAATTTTTTCATCCAACTCACAGTCCTATTTACCTTTACCATTAAATAACATTGGTAAAAAGCACATATGTTCTTAAAATATCCTCTTTATTTCCCCTTCAATTACCAAAATAAGTAATTTTGAAAATAAAACAATCCATTCAAACTCCTTTTCTCCTCCCATTAAAAGATATGTTTCTTGCAAAACATAAAGCTCTGGTCATCCTCCCATTTACCAAACTGACATGAGCAGGCATGAGAAAGGGACTCAAAGACCAGGAAGACGTAGGTGAAGCCCTGGTCCTGCACAGACGTGACTGTAACATCGCCACAGTTACTTCTTCATCTTTCCTCTGCTACACAAAGAGAACGTTGCTTAGGCCCGTGGTCAAGAACAGCAGCAGTCAGGCAGGATGGGTCTGAGAAAGCAGCCCACCCCCTGATTACCAGCTGTGGGGACCCCACAGCAAGCTTCTTACACAGCCAGAAACACCATTTCCTTCTCGGTGTCCTGGGACTCCTGGGAAGCCCAGGTGACAGAACATCAGCCCGGTGTCTGCATCCAGTAAGCACACAGTGTGCCTAACGATGGCGTGAATATGGCCAGGAGCGCACAGAGAAGCTCATGGTCACGTACTCCTCGGGCAGCCAGCGAGACGGGGACAGCGCAGTGAGAGTAAATAAAAGTGGGTGAACTGAACCAGAGTTCCCGACTCTAAGACCTTCATCACCCGGATCTTTCTCTCCTCTGTCGGGATAAAATGTTCCAAAGGCTTATGACACACAATGTACTCCACGATTCAGGAAAATCCGATCACCCCAGAGCGGAGTAGAAGCATGAAACACTGAGCATTGCCATAGCTTCCTTGAACACATTGCTTATTATTTCCTTCCCTATTAAGCAGAAAGAAAATTTATTACTTCTTATTAAGATCCTACGATAAGCAAGACATACAAAGAAGGTAAGGACAAAATAAGTAAATTTCAATATTTTCAGGAGAGTGAAAGCAGTTATACTTGGCCTCCCTACACCTCTACTATTATTATTATTACTATTACTATTATTATAATTACTATTATTATTACTATTATTATTTTGGATAAAAAAATAATGTAATACTTGTAGATATTCAAGGATATGACTAAAATTTTCACCTGATTCGAGTATGTTGTCATTTAGAGTCTATTGCAATTACTTGTTCTCATGTTCCTAAGGAACGTCAAGGCTCTGAAAGCCAGAACTTTCAAATGTAATGTTTAAATTGTATTTAGTTTAATCACAAATTAAACATAATATTATGACAAACAACCGAATAGCTCTTCTTGTTCCTGATTTTCTTATTTTCCCAGAAAGTACCATAAAACCTCCCCTAACATTTCTATCATACTACTTTTAAATGATTTGTATGGCCTGCAAGTTATAAAATAAATATGACAAGTGATTATTTACATGTATGTAATTAAATATTTGAGAATATCACACTGTTCTATTTTTAGATCTGTTCTCACTGTTTTAATACAAGTCAAAAGTTGTAAGATTGAGCTTAGAGATGATAAAATAAGTAATAACTTAAAAAATAGGTTTACATGTGCTGTTGCTAAGAATCCTGTATAGAATCATGGCTTACATGTGATTTTCTTCAGTAAAGGTAAACAAATGCATCTGACATTTAAAAACATTTACCATGGCAAGCTTTTATCCTGGGTCTGGTCTTCCATCGCCTAAGACAAGTGTGCGTGCTTTTCTATGCATTCATAGCTGCTCCTCCACCATGCTATGCAGCCACCCAAAGGGAATGTGGCAGTAAGAAGGGTTAAAGAAAAACCGGGCAAATCTTCAGTTAAAATGAAGATGGGGAGTTATATTATTTATATATATATATATATATATATATATATATATATATATACACATATATGAATATATATATGAATATATAATGGAGTAATGTTCAGTCATAATGAAGGATAAGTTTGAGGCATTTCTAGTTAAATAGATGCAACTTGAGCCCATATACTTAAGTGAAGTAAATCAGACTCATGTGTGTAAACATTGCCGTGTCTCCCTAGTGTGGACCAAAATGTACTTGTGAAATGGGAAGAAATTGTTCAAAAGGAAAGAAGGACTAGGGTGAAGGAAGGGGAAAGGGAGGCAGGCAAAAGGAAAAAAATGATTCAAAACAGGGTAAAATGGAAATTAAGCTTTGTAAATAGGAAGAGAAGATGGGCTAAAGGGAAAAGAGGATTGGGAAAAAAAGAGGACTCAAAACAGACACAAGTTCCCTTGGTGAATGTGACTACTATGTGTATCTAAAACATGCCAATAAACTTAATTAAAAATGCTACTTATCAGGAGAGTTTCAGAACAAAGTCTATAATAATATAAATTATATCTTATGAAAAGTAAATAATAAAATTAATTTACAAATTAAATACATATGGACAAATTACCTTTAGTACTAGAGTATATGTGTTTTAAAACATGTTTCATCTATAGGTGGAAAAGATAATCAAAATTTTTTCTTTTCTAAAATGTTCACTAATATTTTGCCCCAGTAACATGAGCCTAACAGTATTCTGCCTGCTACTATAACTACTATCCTAATACTGGAGAACAATTTGTGTATTGTAGCAACAGAGCTGCAGTAAGAACAGAGTAAACCATGTTGTCCACATTCTGTAATTAATCCATGCTGAGCTTTGGGAGATAGCAGCAAATCACTTAATCTTTATAGTCTTATTTTGCAGCTTAGAAAATGAGGAGATTAAAGAAGTTAAAACTAGGGGACCTCTACAAATCCTTCAAGAAGGAAAAAGCAAAATTAAACAGTATTTTTCTTCAAATTTATTCCAAATATTATTAAATGCCTAGTTATTACATTTAATATGCTATGTCACATGCTGCCAAGAAAAAGGCATATCATCCATGGTAAATAGGAACTCAAAACCACTGATGAGTTGAACTAAAAATTAATCAGTTAATTAAAATAATTAAATGTAGAATTTCGTAAGTTACTAAAATTTCACACATACTGTGGGCAAAAGCCTATGGCTCACATTAGGGCCCTGTGGTACTGCTACACAGAAACACTGCTCTGTCTCTTCGAGGAAGAACTAGGCATCTGAGCAGGGAAGGCTGATGGTGACATTTGGTTGGTCCCTCACTGGAGGGAGCCCACTGATGTACTTCACCGGTATCCGATAACCCGCTCCACTGGTGCCCTGATTCCCAAGAGGGCCACGAGCAAAACATTGCAACAGACTTCTCCCTACAGCCTGAGACGCTGCCGACCAAGCTCTTCTGGATTCCTCTAATCCCTACATCTGTTAAACTTAAAAGCAAACTAGCACCCTGGAAGTGCACTGGCTTATCACAGACACTCCCTTCATGCCTAAGCAGTAACCAATGAAGAAATTCTGAACTTCTCAAATGGAAAAAGATGCTACACACAGAGAAGCAAATCTCACAAAGCGTAACATTTTGGTCTTGTCTCAGTTACAAGAGTCTTCCCTGTATAAACTGAAAAACATAACGATCCCAAGTCAGTGATTCCTACCCAAACACTTCCAGTGATATGGGGACATGGGGCAGGGGACCAGGCTAGCTGCTGGTTCTCAAGGGGACACAGAAACAAGACAGCTGCCAGGGGAGTCCACAAAGGCTCATAAACATGCTAGGCACATCCCCCAGGGTAGCCTGCATGCCACTAGCCAGGTTTAGGGCTTCCTGAAGATAAAAATTCAAAAATAAATGACAAAAAGTCCTGATGGACGATTTCCTGAAGAACAAACCATGCTGTTGTAAACTCAAGCCCCAACAGCTGAGGAAGTCATTTCTCCTGGATTGGGCCAAAAATACATCCATGAATGTTAGCAGCTCCCAATCCCTGGTGAGCTGCTCTAATCTGCAGCCGTCATGAAGGGCCCGGCTTCAGAGACACACTCCCAGCACAGGCTGTCCAGACGTGGTGCACACCTGCAGAGCCACAGCCTGATGAGGGGGTTTCTGGCCACTCCTCCTGCCCCCTTTCCCATGTCCCGGCACCTTAGGTGAACGGTCCTTCCACCGTCACTCCCACCAGGAGCTGCTACAGGCCAAAGTCACCAACAGAAACCTCCAAACTGGGAGACTAAGAGAACCTTTGCTCTTTATAAGGTGATTATCTCTGGGGTTCATAACAGTAACGGAAGGTTGACTAGTACAATCCTGAGTGAAGAAAACTATCCATTCATAAGACCAGAATGTTTTTACATAACATATGCATGGACCTCCTCCTCATCTTAGTAATTTCATTTTTAAGTACTTGGATTATTCCTTAAGATTACTTAATACTTTAAACAATGAAAGCATTAAATTTTGCTCCACTATCACAAAATTCTCACAAAATTTCTGCATTAGTAACATTTATGTTTTAAACGTCAAAAATAATTAACATCTATTGAGTATGTACTAAATTCAAGTATATTCTAAGTATCACATATTTAAGCCTTTTGAGTCTTCTAATTATGATTCCTTTTATATAGGAGTTGGAGGCATAGGAGAGTTAAATAACTTACCTAAGGTCACAGAGTAAGGTAGTGATGGAGTTGGGCTGGAACTTTTAACTATCGCATTATCTGCTTCTATTGGAAGTGTGGGACTAAGAGTTGACACTTCCTAGCTCCCTATTGGATCAGGGTCAGGTTTAGCCAGTTTTTGTCACCTAGGCAATGTCGGCTCTTACAGGAGTGTGGCAGATGCTTGTCCAGATAAGACAGCAAGCACTGTCATTCTGGCTTTGACCCGGAAGGAGAACTCCGATTTCCTGTGTGTCCACTGTAACCACCCTGTGTCTCGCACGCAGCTACACTGATCTATGAAGGCCTGCATCCAGACAGAACCGGTCCCCAGGAACACACAGTGCCTGGAACCTGCCGCTCTTGGCACTCTAACAGGAAATGTAATCACGGCGGCACTAACTGTAGTGAGTTGCTGAATACAGCCCTGTGGCTAGTAAATATTATCTGGTCTTGGGAGGAACTCTGCTTACAATTCAGAAAACTTCAATTTCACTTACAAATTTGACCTTGAAGACATGGTTTCATTCCTTGATTTCTTTATACAAAAAGGAAGAAAACAACAGCTGTAATCTATTGTACAGGGCTTCTGCATGGGCAAGAGATGATACGAAGCCAAATGTACTTGCAAAAGAAATTTAAATTTATTAAATACTATTCTAGGAGTCGCATATAGCCAGGAAAACCGTTTTCTCATTAACTAATACAACTGGCCTCGCTTCCTTCCCAATTCTTCACATCTTTAATGAAAAAGCCCACGGTTTTCTCCCCACAGGGATATTCTGCATTCCTTACCCTGGCACCCTCTCCAGACAAGTGCTTGCTTGTTCTTTACAGCCTAACCTCACCTATTCTTTCTCTCTTCCTACTAGTTTTCTTCCTTCCTCACCCTGATCATATTCCTCGTATGCTAATAGTCATCTACCCTGTCTCATACAATACTTAGTTTAACGCAATTCAAATAAGCTTAGCTATTCAACATCTACTCGAAGAAAACAGGTAAGACAAAAATTATGAATACCGTACCATTCTGGTGAAGGAGCTGACTCCAACGTTACTGATTCCAAGCAGTTTTATTTTTAACTCTACCTGGTATAACTCGTTATGATCATTAGAGTGCTAGTGTACTGCAATGCTGCAGTTCTGAGTGTCACGTAATTTTAGAATTACAAATCTATGGACCTGAATTATCTTAAAAGGTGCTTGAAATTTTTGTGTTTATAAACAAAATGAGACATCATTCTTATAACAAACTTTACAGAAGTTTTCAAAGTCTGCAATTTTAAAATCCACAAGTGGAAAGGATGCTAACCTTGGAGGAATGAAGTTTCTCGGCAGCACTGTTGAGAAATTAGTGCAGGAACGAACGGGGAGTGATTGCAGACCCGAAGTCAGACTGGGCAGGTGAGACAGGAGAAAGAGGCGGTGGAGGGAGGTTCACCTCCAGGAGGCCCCGCTCACTCCGCCTCTCCAAGGCCTCGGCTCTGCTTCTGCTTATCTGCGCTTGGAAACCCCCACACATCTTCAGCCCCCGGTTTGCTGATTTCTCACCTCCCTCTGGATATGTATACCCCTCTGGCATGCATGCTGCGTGCTAACCTGAGCCACACGTACACACTCTCAGGAGCTGGACACCGCGCTGGACAGCACTGTGCCCATCGGTCCTCCCTCCCCACTCCACCCAAATGTCCTCTGACTGCCACTCGCCTCCCTCCCTACTCGGGAGGCCCTGTGGCTTCTTCTGTTCCTTTGGTGGCTGAGGAATCTGAGTTTGAATGCTAGTGTTCTCTTCTGGGAAGCTTCTGCACATTCTTCTCTCTTGATCGCCTTCTTCCCTTTCCACGAACTTTCCTTTGAAGTTCCTCTTAATCTCCCACATGTGAATGCTGACTTCCCAGGGGTTCTAGCCCCAGGCACTGCTCTCTTCATCTCCAGGACAGTTTCACCCATGAACTCCCCACTGCTGTGGGTCCAAGTGGGTGAGTCCATGACACTGTGCAGCTACCTCAGAGATGCACACCCAGCTCAGACTCTCACCTCTGAGCAGCTCCAGGTGGAACCGTCCGAGCTAAAACGCGATTCCTCCAACCACACTGCTCTCAGTATCTTTCCTCTGTCCATCAGCAGCATCACTATCTACACCACCATCCAAATCTCAGGCTGGGGATTTAGCTCAGTGGCATAAGTGCCTGCCTTGCAAGCACGCAGTCGTGAGTTCGATCCCCAGTACCGATAAAAAAAAAAAAAATCCAAACCCTGGGAGTTCCGGACTCACTTCTGAACTTGGTGACACCTGCTACTGGAACCTCTCCCGCTATCTCCCTGCACCTGGACCACTCTAGGAGGAGGCAAGCTCATCCTTGGTTCTCAGCTCTCTTCACCTGTCTCTGTGGTGATACCAAGTGAGCACCTCAACTGGGCAAGCTTAAAAATCTCTGGGCTGCAGGCTCAAATCCTCCACGTTTCTAGGACTTCATGGTCCGGCTCCTGCTTTTATCTCTGGGTTTATATTCTATCTTTTCCCACTTTTTTCTAGGATTCCTACGGACCAGCTGCTGAACTGCCTGTCATTCCTTGAGGATAACATCACCCTCCTTTTGAGATTTTATACTAACTGTTCCTTCCCCAAAATACCTTCCCCTCACTCAACTTTCAGCTCAGATTCTGAGATTGACTCTCAAACTGAGGTGAGAATTCCTCTTGAGCTGGTATTTTAACCAACACCTACTTCTCTCATAATAATTGCTGGCCTCACCTACTACTGATTTCTTTGAAAGCAGAACAGTTTTGCACTTTGTAAACATTTGGTAAAGAAGCTTACACAACAGGAAAATTTTCATTTTACATATTCTATTAAAAAATAGAAATGAAAAGTCATAATATGAAACTGGACTACCCAACAATCTTAATCTGACCAAAGAAACAAGCAGTGAGTTCCTGAATAATGAATATTCTCCCAGTCATCTAGATCTCAACAGCAGCAGCAGCCTTCCTGGCCACGTAGGAACACAGCCATTAATGCAGCCCTGCACCCCAACTGGGACACAGCTTTTATAAAGGCCAGTTCCACAGGAGAATGGTGAAGACGGCAGGCAGCTGCTGGGTCTGAAGCCTGCAGCGGGGGCCTCTGGGTACACAGGGGTGAGGGAAGCACAGGATGGGGCTGTTTCCACAGGAGGGGATCCATAGCTTCCATCCACCTCATAGACTCCACGACTTTGAAGTTGTCAAGAATCACTGGTTTGTGCAGATGAAGCAGGGGCTTCAACAGTGTGTGAATAGCTTTAGGGAGACAAATACTAACGACATTAAAAACACTCTTCTTTTTTTTAAAAAAAAATATTCTTCCTACATATTTTGCATGTACTAGATTTAAATGGAAAAATATAGTCTGAAAATATTTATGGGAAAATTATTTGGAGTTTGACATATCCAATTATACATGCATTGTTACTTAGAAACCACAGCCAGAACTGACCTAGTGTGGTTCCTGCAGCATGGGGCCTCAGGACACAGGTGGCAAGACGGGGGCTCTAAGTGACAGCCAGGAGAGCATCTGCCTGGCACTAGCTGAGAGTTTTTTCTCCTCTAAGAGAAGAGTACATGTGGCACTCACAAGAAATGTGTCTCACTGGACAGGGAAGAGCCGAGCTCAGCCGTGCAGATATTTGTTCTATCACCCACAGCCGCTCAGAGGCAGGACACCTGGGCACTGCGGTGCCATCCTCACGGTGGACATGGCAGTGCCATCCCGATGCTGGGCATACCGAGGTCACAGTGAATTTATATGCACCAATGTTAGGAGGCCTAAGCACCGCTTGGAATGTTGTGTTTTACTAGTCAGTTCTCTCCCTGGATCTGCACAGAATTATTTCAAATGCTTTTAAAAATTATTCTTCACTGTCAAAAATTCACCATGAGTGCCTGATGTCCCTCAGCGGAAGTCCTCAGGCCTGTTTGCAATCTGAATGAAAGCTGACTTTCTCGCCATCGACCCCCGACACTCCTGCACCTTCCTCACCACAGCAGACCCAGGCCTGCCCTCTCCCCTCTTTTCCTTCCGTCCTTTCTCTAAATGTCCTGCTCATGGCAGCCTTGTTGTGACACCACTGCTCACCGCAGTGCCTGCATCCTCAGTCTCAGCCTCCTCTTGCGAGCAGGAGACAGCCAATGTCCCTTCTGTCTTTGGGTCTCCAGTGGGGACCTCCCGCCCCTTGCAGCTAGGCCTCCGGACTGAGCAGATCGCGCCCACCACTTCCACTCCCAGCTTCCCTGTGCCTTGTGCCTGGAGAAGCCTGCACAGCACTCACCACATTGCCCCCAAACCGAACCTGGCTTTCTCTTTGCCTACTGAGCTGTCTGGTTTCCCCAGTAGACTGTCGCTGGCAGGAGGGGAGGGTGTAACCGTTTTATTCACTACTGTGGCCCAGTATCTGGAGCACTGCACCTGGCACATACAGAGCACTGCATATGCTTTTCTGACAGTATACAAGAAACAAATTTTATTAGGTTTGCAAAAACAAATTTGCCCAAAGCCTCATGAGTAAATAAAACTTCAAAAGGTACCAACACTTACAGCAAAAATACAAAGAAAAAGAAATATGTCATTTTTAAAAAACCCACATGGATAGTCAGTACCTGTTGAGCAATGGGTCAGGAAAGTGTTTCTCATGAATATGCTCCTTCTTTTTAAGAAAATGGAGATAAATTTATTTCAGTACCTGCTTATTTATAACTTACTCCCTTTTTGTTCTTAGAAGATTCTGTTTAATGAGTGGCTATTAGTTTGAAATAGAATTGTCCTGTTATACAAGACGCCAATCAAACCATTCTCTTCACTCCCAATTCCCCCAAGAGGAGAAAGAAGGATTCAAAGAAGAAACTGGAATGTTGGGCCCAAATTACCCATAGTGGCCCAGCACAGGACAACCCGCTAGACTAGAAAAAGCAACTGCACAGTTATCAGTAAGTAGAAATTCATGTGCGCTACACGTGCCACCTTCATGTTCGCTGCTACGGACTGAATTGTATCTCCCTTCAAATTCACGCATTAAAGTCCTAACTCCCATGTGACAGCACCTGGAGATGCAGCCTTTGGGAGCTAACTACGACTAGGTGCAGTCACAAGGCTAGGACCCCTATGATGGGATTAGGGCTTTATAAGAAAAGACACCAAGAACTTGTTCTCTCTCTCCCTCCCTCCCAGCTGAAAAGACACAGTGAGAAAGTGCCTGCCCACAAGCCTGGAGGAGAGCGCGCTCCAGAACCCAAACACCAGGACACCTTGATCTTGGAGTTCCAGCCCTCCAGAACTGTGAGAAAATAAATTTCCACTGTTTAAGCCACCCATTTCCAGGACTTTTTTATGGTAACTTTAGCAAACTAACAGAAAATGATAACTTGTACTCAAAGAGTCCACATGCCAGTTTCAATTCTTTCTTGACTCAATGTAATATCTTTAAGTCAAATAACAGTAATCTGATCTTGATTTTTTGTTTCTTAAAAGTGCTGTCTCTTAGATAACAACTTTAGTAAATGAGAAATAGAAGCAGGAAATCCTGAGGAGGTACAGTACAGGCCTACTGGAATCATTATCAAGCTAGTAAAAATGCAGTGAAAGATACTCACCACCACCAAGAATGTAAGAATCCTGGAGGTTCCCCCAATGTGATGTTTTTTTCCCATCTTATCTAAAATGAATAAAAAAGATAAATACTTTCTTAATAATAGTTTTCTCCACACATATTACACAGCAATATTTTTCCGTTTAAAATCACTATGGTAATTTTTACGGTTTTCATTTTATTATTTACACGAGTTTTCCAATTATTCACTTCACACCATGATCTGCAGACTGAATTAGTCTCTGAAAGCGGCCACCATCAATTTCTGATTTGCCTCCAGCCTGCCAGGTTCTACACTCCTGTGTCTTGGCATGAGGGTCACTGAGACGGTGAAGTGGTCGTGCGGAGCCCACCTGGGTCTCCACTTTCTGGCTTCCTGTTGGGCTCTGTGACCCAGGTCAGGTGAGGAGACCAGAGTGGATGGAGGGGAAAGAGGCTGGGGCTGCTTCCCGCTCCTCCTGTCTGGGTGGACTCATCTGATCAACCCAGTGACTGGGACAACTGCAGCTTCTCTCAGCACGACCAGGACCAGTCTCTTCCGTCCCGTCACGGGCACCCACGCACAGGCAACGCCCGGCCCCGCATCAACGCTGAGCTCCTGATCTGCTGCAGCCGCTCAGCTTGCACCCTGATGGGTCTGAACCTCAGCAATGGGAGGCTTCTCCAATGTTTGTCAGCCACAGTCTCTTCCTTTTGGCCCCTGGACCCTGGTGATTGTTCACAGCAATTATTAATTTTATGATACTTTTTCCCTGCTGTGTTCCCTCTCTCATCCTTGGATATCTGTTTACATATTTCCTACCTTACATTCTCTCTGTTGAAATAGTGAATGGACTTTCAGTGAATGAGCATGGATCTTGACTGCTAGGCCACTGTATCTGATAGTACATATCATGGCCCCCAGAAAGTAAGAACATTAAAAGTGCACTCCCCTGACACAGACGAGGTGTGCAAATAAATGTCAGCTCCTACCTACCAGCTGTGTGAACTGGGGAGATACTAAGGTCTTCTGCAGCAGTTTTCTCTCCTGTAAAATGGGCTAGCAATACATACCCACTTCCAAAGGGTGCTGTGGGGAGTAAACTTAGTGAAAACCACTTAAAAGAATGACTGACATGCAGTCGATGCTTGGTAACTGTTAGCTGTCATTTTTCCTTTCCCTTGAAACACATTCCTATCATACTTATTCCTGCATCACTGCCAACAACACATAAAATTCTATGTATCGATCTTTCATAAAAAGTACTGCAGTATTTAGGAATGTGCCGAACAATGTAGCTTACTAATCAGAAGAGTGTAAAATATCTTGGTGGGAATCACACATGTATCTAGGGAAAAGAGCAATCCATGTCAGAACTATGGAAGACTTGTCCATGCTACTGGTTTAAATGACGGAAGTAAATAAACTTTAATCATTTAAACAAGATTAAACTTTTATTTATTTCAGATCATTTGGAGATTAGCGTTCTATTTAACCATATTATCACATACATAAAATTCAGATGATCACTAAAATATCATAAATAGAACCTAACCTTAAACATGTTTTAAATCTTTGCTTGACACATCTCTGTATATCTAGAGAGAAAAGTACGATATCTCAATACACAGACACAGGGCACAATATTAAAATCAGGGTGACCGGCACACCTACCGCCTTGGGCATCTGTCATTTCTTTGCCCTAACAGCGTATTTCCCTGCTGTGCCACACACAAGTGCAAGCAGCGGTCCCTGGGGACAGCGGGCTCTGTCCTCCCCTTTCCCCAGGCCTCCTGCTGCCCCCTCCACATGCCAGGCCCAGCAGCGCAGTGGCGCAGCACAGAGAAGCAGGGACTGGGGTGCAGGCTGTCCTGTCCTGACTTACTGCGCTGAATGTTTCCCACTCTAGGAGAATCCTACTTTTGAAGTTTTCCTTCTTGTTGGCGAATCAGAGGGTATTTCAGGATTTTAAGGTACATCGAAATCATCATCAACATTAACATCATTAACATCAACATGAAGTTCAGTTTTCATCCCTGACCCAGAGATTTGCAAATGATTTGGCTTAAAATGCAGACCATACCTTAAGGACTAAGTTTCAGAACAAATTCCTAATTTGAGGGGAAGGAATATGTCTTTCAAAAAATATGAGTTTAAAAATAAAGATGGTGATACTGACGTTCCATTTTTTTTTGCATTCCAGATAACTCACACCTCACCATTCAAAAATTTAAATAAATTCAATGTCTGCCATAGTTAAAAGTTCAGACTAAGTGCATTTTACAAAGTCCATACAGACGCTGGAAAGCTGGAAGGGCATTTACAGGTACCTTTTCTAAGCACTGGAAAGCACAAAGACAACAGAGAACAGGGAGACACTGCAGTGGGCGTGGTGAGTCACACTTGCATGAGGAACGGGACAAGGCCAGGCAGTGAGGGCACAGGGACAACAGGAAAGCTCTGAAGACAGGAGCAGGCTTAACCAATGCGATCCAGAGGCATCAAAATGTTCACAGGCCTCTGACACCATGAAGAAGCAACTGGAATTATACATTTCCTAAAAATTCAAGGGACGGTTTTCATCATCCACTATTGGGAGCAGTGATGCTTGTCCTTATCCCCAGTGGACTTCCAGAAAAAAACCAGCAAATCAACAACAACAACAACAACAGCAAAAACCCTTTAAAATAGGAACTGAGAAAGTGGTTCTGTGTGTGTGTGTGTGTGTGTGTGTGTGTGAGAGAGAGAGAGAGAGAGAGAGAGAGAATACAGGATCCTTTAAGGAAGAGATGGAAAAACAAGCACCGTTAAAATCACTGAAACTGGGGCAGTTTTTAGGGTTTGAAGCACACAAAATGTAAATGGCACCTTTGTAGGAAACAAGTAATTTGCTCTTAAAAACAAAGAAGATTTTGCTAAAGATTAGAATGTGACAGGCATTTTAAAAGAGTTACATGGAGAACTTCCAGGAATTAACGATGTCAGAAAGATTAAATATGAGCAATAAACCAGAACATGTTATAAAAGTGTAAGCCAGGTTCTAATCTGAATTCTCCTAAGAAGTAACAAAAATAACTGCTGTGTGTTTATCGCCTTCATCTGATGTCTGTAGCTGATCAATAATTGTAACATCTCGGTTCGTGAAAACGAAGGAACAGCACTTGATGAGACTGTTAAGAGCTGAAGTTATAATTTAGTCAAAAACCTCAGTGCTGCTCTTGTCTCCACCTCTGCTCATCGTTTTTTCTCCAGCTGGCGGCTTCTCGAAAGAGCACAAGAGCAGGACCTCAGAGAGGTGCCTAGACATGGCGGTACGCCCAGTCCCTGCACTTAGACTAATCATGGGCCAGCAAGCCTTGCACCTCGGCTCCCCCTGACCTTACACAACAGGCCTGTGAGATAAAGCAGATGCTAATTAATCACTGTCCTTCATTAGAAGACGGAGAGCACGTGCAGAGTTCCGGAGCAGTCGCCGGGGCGTAACCAGGTCTCGGGGCTGGGGTGCGTCCAAGGTGCCCTGTTCACCTTGATTTGCTGGTTTTTTTTTCTGGAGGAACTAACGCTTCCTCCGCAGGTCCACAGCCACCTTTGGCTCCTTCAGGAGACAAATCAGGCTGAGAAACTACCAGCCCGGCTTGCAGTTGACATGGCCTTTCAGGAGAGGAAACCTGAAGGTAATCTATGTGTGTTTTTAAGTGCATTACATCTTATTATTCCTTAGAGAAACTCCCAGTGCTTCACATCCATCACTGCTTTCAGCCTCATAATATTTTTTACTGCACACTGAATAGAGTTCATCTCTCTTTCTTTGAATTACAAATCTGTGCCAGAAGCAGCCAGACCTAGGGCCAATCATTCTGAACACAGAAGATAGCCATGGAATGAACAATACTCAAAGCTTTAAGCATTTCTAAAGAAAAGTAGTTCCACACTGACACACATTTCCAGAGTGAGTGATATTGCTGCCTCCAAACAAATCACTGCCTAAACACTACTCATGGACAGAAAGCAGGGGGCAGCACTCGGGGAAGGGCCTAAGAGGGCGGAGAGCGCAGGCTGAGCCCACGCCCTGCAGGGCGGGAGGAAGAGTAGATTAGCACTAGTGAAGGTGAACTCAGGTGAGTCACTGACACCCCCCAGAGGAGTGTGTGACCAGGGTGACCCGTCTGTGTGGACAGAGGACCAGGCTTGCTGGCTTTTCAGGCTACAAGACTGGAGAACAGTCTGTGTAATATAACGCTTTTCCTGCTTCAGTGAAAAAGATGAACATGCACTGCAGTATGTGGATTTCAAAGAAATCGGACCAAATTTACAGCCACTTTTTAGAAAAAGGTCACAGGAGACTTTCGTTTTTAAATTCTACTCATCATTGTGTTTTTTAGCCTACATGCATTATTGATGAGCGTGCTGAGGAAGAGCAAAAAGTTACTCCTAAACATGAGACATCTGCTATTCATAGAAAAGTGTTTTCTGTGGCACTGATTCCGTGGACCTGAGGCTTGCTCAGGTGTTTGAGGGGGACCCATGTCAACACAGTCTCTCCTTTATTCACTTTTCCCTTCTCCCCTTGTCCTGGTCCCAGTCTGCACCTCGCGAGCTCCAGGCTAGTTCCTGCTGAAAACCCGCTGCTCTTCCTCCCATTACGTGGTTGGCTACGGGCCCTGTTTGCCTTTAACTTCCCTGTAAGCCCAGGCCCATTCCCCTCCACACTCCACTTTTCCAGGGTCTTGCTGGTGACTGTGCTTCTCTAGCATATGATCTAGTGTTTTCAGTGTTTCTACACAAACTCAGAATCAAACACTGAATCTGAAGCAAAAGACGTTTTGGATGGGTAAAACATGCCTTATGGTGCAATTATGAATTACATACTCTCCTATGCAGCAATTCCTCTAGAAATTTATACAATTCATGCAACATGTTATATGCACATTTTTTCATATATGAAAATTTTGAATGAAAGCATTATTTATGATGATAAAAGACCATAAATATAAAAAGCCAAAACAGCTATCAGCAGAGGGCTTGCTGAAATATGCCATGGAACATTTCATAGAATGAAATATTCTACAATCATAAAAACTGAATGGTGAAACTTCATGAATCTGTACAGCACAGTCTCCAAACTCTAATAAGGAACCAGAAACTCAAAACACAGAACAATGAGATAGTGAACTAGCATTTGTTCAAGTGAAGAAAACAAACACACACACACCCTCACACACTCTCTGTCACACACACACCCTCACACACTCTCTGTCACACACACACACACCCTCACACACTCTCTGTCACACACACACACACCCTCACACACTCTCTGTCACACACACACACCCTCACACACTCTCTGTCACACACACACACCCTCACACACTCTGTCACACACACACACACACACACACACAGACCCTGGCTTCACTGTTCCTCTTCCTCTGCTTCCAGCACGGCGCCTCAGCTCTGCTCCCATCTCTTCACATCCTGATCTGCACTGGGGCCGGGATCCTGCAATTCACATTCCCAGCCTCCCTGCCAGCCGGCTTCCCGCTCAGTTCTGCCAGCAGGAGACACTAGCAGCAATCAGAGGCAGGAGGGAGAAAAGGAGCTCTTGCCTCTGGCTCCGAATGGTAAGCAGTGGCCCTGTGCATGGTGATAGCAAGGCTGGGCAATGCCGGGCACCAGGCGTGCCCTCGGGGGCTCTGGACTGCTTGGCATGGGTCTTCTTGCAGCTGCAAACTCATCTCAACAGCATTTCCAACAGCACAGCCACAGGGTCAGCTTGGAGGATGCAAGCTTTTCAGTGTGTTCCTAAATCTTTTCAGATTTTTAAATCTTGAACGAACATTCAAAAATTTTTATGGCATAAAGCGGCTCCTGTGTGAACTGAACGTGTGTGCACCTCTGCTTGGGCTTGGCACCAGGCAAAGTCCCCACGAGGTCACCTCAAGATACAACCTACAGTTCCTACTCATTTTTCTGAAACTTCCCATGTACAGGTGCATCTATCTATGCACTAAGCTAAATATAAAAAATAAACAAATTTGAAGCAAAACCTTTTACATCTCCATTTGGAAAATGAAACCAATGGAAGTTTAATGGGAGGAAAAATCCAACCGTACCTTGGAGTAGAACACATAAAACAGCTGCTTCCTGGGGTACCCACTATTCCCTGAGATGCCTATGATTTAAAATTAAGTTGACTGAATGTCCTTCAGTTGAATACCCAAGTGGCAAGTACTCAGCCGTCACACATGAGCAGTGGTGACCTTGTTAGCACAGGTTAGACTTCCCCGCCATAATCACAGGAAGTCACCGGACAGTGTGGCTTTGCTTCAGAAGTGAGGGAGAGGCCCTCTTAGAGAAAACTCTTTTGATGGGAAAATTCCTTACTGGATCCTTCCTATATTTGCTTCTGGTTTTGGTTTCAGTCTTTGACCCAGAAAGACAGGCCCCTAGGAATGGGAAGAATGAACAGGAACGTATAAAGGAAGCAAACACTCAATACTCTGCATGATGAAGGTTGCCAGCGATACCACAGGAAGCAGCCTGGGGCATGTGGGAAGATTCAGAAAAGGAGGGGACAGGAGCGGCTGCAAGGTATCAAAGAGGAAGAATGCAAATGGCACCCTCAGAAAGACAGCTAGGGAGAAATTCTCCTAGAAAGATTCACCAGGCAGGGGCAGCTGTGTCTAGCTCACACCTGTCACCCCTATTGTGCCTCCATCTCTTCAGCCACCCCAGCCCTTCTCTAATCATCTGCACACAGGAGCACTGAGCTACTGGAGCTCTGAAGCTGTGAAGGAAACAAACCGTCAGCCACAGGGGAGCCAGAGTGGGGCTGGGAGAGTCAGCAGGGGCAGCAGTTACTGCAAGAGCACCCCGGCCATGCTGAAGCAGGCTTGGAGAAGCTGGAGAGGCCTTGAGATGCGCTGCAGTCCTGGGGACCAGTGCAGGAGCCCTCGGATAAAAATGCAGGCAGGAGAGCTGTGGGCCACCCAAGCGACACACGTGTGCATGCAGGAGGACACTTACACCTGTACTCTGAGGGAAAACGCTGCACAAGATAGGAAAGTGCTGGTCAACAAGCTTTTTAAAAATAACCCTCTGGGGCACATACTCCATACCAGGCACTATTGCAAGCAGTTTATGTGCACAAAGTCACTGAAACCTCAGCACAACTCTAAAGTGTTGCTATGATTATCTTCTTTCTATAAGTAGGAAAGATGTGGAACAGGATTCACATGCAGACAGTCCAGCCCCGTTACTCCTTTTACATGCCATGCTACATAGCCTCCAAAAGAAAGCTCGAGAAATGGGCTAGGAAATGATAGCTATGTTTTCCTTCTTCAGGTGAGTGAAAGAGACAGAGTAGAACTTTAGAGTCTACAGTGTTCAATAATAGCATCCCTAATAAAATCTCAAGAAGCAAACCATTCTGCTTTTAAGTTTCCTTTCTAAGCTAACTGTTGGTTAAAAATACAGTATAAACCATGTAAAATTTTTAAGAATTAGACTGTGTCACAGTTTAAATTTTTAATTTTAGTTACTAAGGACATTGAGCCTCACTCTGAGGTATAAATACAATGCAGAACTTCAGGGATAAGTAAGAATTATCTTTCTATATTAAAATAATATAATCAGAAAATACATAGCTTCTAATGAATCTAAAGTAACAAAAACTGGTAGAGAATTAGAAAGACTTTTTAACATTCAGTTAGTAGTTGTTGAAAATTAAGGGATAATAAAGATAAAGCACAAGGATTGCATTGAGAATATTTCTAAACAACAGTCAGTCTTCCTCCTGATGAGCAAGAAAATGAAGCAATACAAACTATACTGATGGTTTAAGTAGTGGCTTAAAATCTATCATGCACCAGAGTTAACACTGAACTAGTTAGCATGGCCTAGTTAGAGAAATGCTTTATATTTGCCTTGTCCGATGTTCTGTTTTTAATTAGGAAAGGAAAAAAAGAGCTGGGTTAACAAAAATTATGTCTTCTTCTCATCTGACCAATAGCAAAAGCCACCAGAGCTGTCTGACTTCCGGTGGCTCCGGTCCAGGGCGCTTTCTTCGCACAAGTTTAGTTCTGACATCTAGTCACGCTAGTGAGAGAAAGGGAACACCCTCAGTCCTGATTCCCAAGGGCTCGTTAACATCACGGTCCTTCCTAACCTCGCTGATCACAATTGGAAGTGTGCTACTTTGCCTTGAACCAGTGTAAGAACACTGAACATCTGAATGACTGGAACCATCACCATTATTTTCTTTTTATCACAATAAGGCAAATGAGTCATCTCACTATTTTATTTCCTTTTGTAACAGTTCTCGAGGAGGTCGAAATCTGGGGATAGGACAGGGAAGATTCAGGTAAGAGTCCAGTACAGCTAGCGAGGTGAGAGATCACCCTACTACAAGCAGCCTTCAGTGTTCCACACGCTCCAAGCACAGTTAGGGAAAAGAGCAGCCCCGGGAGGGTACAGAATTTAAAACTCTGCATTCTGCTACTGTATTGTCCACAGTTAGGGAACAACATCACACAGACACCAGTGAACAGACCTAACACTGTTATCTTTTTACCTTAAAATTTTTGAAAGCTCTTTCTTAGGAGAACATAAAGCATGAATTTCCTTGCATAGGACGTGAAGGGCTTTGTACACAGATTCAGCGGAAGGCACTGTGAGCTTGGAGGAAGGGTGGCTGCGGCTAGGGAACTTGGGTGGAGAAGGGGAGAGGGTTCTGGCCAACAGACCACGCCACAGTGCAGCCCAGAGGACAGCGGCCTGCGACACAGGCAGGCAACGGTGGCAGGGTGGGCCCAGAGACTTAGAGGGCATGGGAGGAAATGGCCACTGAGATGAGGAAGAAATGTGGGCACTCAGCAATGGCCCACTGTGGACACGCAGTCAGGCTCCCGGGCTTGCACTCAGCAACGGCCCACTGTGGACACGTGGCCAGGCTCCCGGGCTTGCAGTCAGCAACGGCCCACTGTGGACACGTGGCCAGGCTCCCAGGCTTGCATTCAAACAATTTACTAGAATATATTTCCCGTTACTTTTAATTTTAAGGAACTATAAAATAATGTATTTGTATGTACTATATTTTAAGCATATATAAAACCCTGCAATTAAGAATAATATACCCTGGTCCCTTTAATTAACACCCATACTCTGAAAAACAACTATTCTAGTAGGTGTATTCATTCAGAATTTTACTATGCTTTACATTCATGAAAACATACTATCCACCAAACACACAGGGTCGACTCATATTTAAGGGTTCCCATATAAATGGGGTTCCTCAGCTTCCTCTACCACTAGACAATGTTTCGCCGTTCACCTATGTAAGGTCAAACAGATCTAACTTATTCTCTTATGTTATGGAAAACTTACATGATTCATTTAGCCACCCTCCAATATTGGTTATTTAGGCAATAAGAATGTATTTTCACAGGCTCATTCAAAGTTTGACTATTGGGAAGTGAGGAATAGCTCTGAGAATTGCATATATTCATCTCCAAAATTCAGAAACATTCTATCTACCTGATGACAACAGTTTATTTTCAATTTAACAGATTTCTCTTGTAAAACTGAGCCAGACTCATAATTCAGAGCAATCAGCTTTGTACTCCAAATGCACCAGAGAATAATAAAATCAGAGTAAATACTTGAATCTGTTCTGAAATTCTAATTCCATTTCTACTAAACTTCCCTAGAAATTGTTTCTATCCATTTTCCAATGAGCTCAGAGCTGTGGAATATAGACTTGAGTTTTCTGCTTAGTCCACATAACCCATCTGAGCCCAAATATCTGAACTTACCTAAATAAGTTACATTTTCCTTTTTGAATGACATTGGATAACTGCTGCACTGAGATAATGCTGGAGAGAAAACACAGTCTAGGAAAGCCCTGAGGACCCACCAAGCTGAGCCAATTCAAAGTGGTCCAAGGTATAAAAAAAAGAGATCAGAAAAGTCTTCCATCAAGTGCCTTCCTGCATTAAAATAAAAAGTTTACACCTCCAGGGCGGGCCTTAGCTTCCAACGCCATGTGGGTTGGCTGTGGTTAAGAATACAAATCCGAAAGACATCTTGTCACTTCTCCTGCAGTATCAGACAGGTGATAGCCCATGTACTGCTGATCAATGACTTTGAGAAGCTTGGCAAACCCAGTTTCTATTCTGATTTAAATAAATTTTCATTATACTGCCTCTATTCCTGAGTTTTGAGAAGTCCATGCCAAACCTCTAAAATTGCTAACCTCTAAATATGCCCTGCTGATTCACGCGGGCTGATGGGGTCTAGGGTTGTGTGTTTGTTTCCTGTGTGTTTGTTTGGGAGGTGAATGAGACTCAAGGCAGATGCTTCAGGCAGCCTTGGGGCCACGCCTGGGGGACTTCTGGACAGTGAGACACCAAGCAGTGCCACCCAGCGGTGACAGGAGCATGGGCCACAGGAAGAGTCACATGTGCCATCTCAAATGTGCTAATATCACACTACAAAGTGAGTACAACTCACTTTAACAATACACTTTTTTACCCAATATGCCCAAATATTAATGTGATGGAAATTTTAAATGTATTGAAATTATATATTCCTTGTTCAGAACAGACCTTGGAAGTCTAACATGTGCTTCACAGACGCAGCACTTGCCCTCTGAACTGTTACATTCCAAGAGCCCCAGGATGCTGGGAGATGTGGGCTACCACGCCCGCACAGCCCAGCTCGGGGTGGGCAGGGGCCTGGGAGCCGGGCAGACCTGCGCTGAACTCAGGCGCACAGCTCACCTTGCTGTGTGAGCACCGCGGGTCTGCCCACAGCTCTCTGTGCACTGTCACCCTGACTTAGTGATAGACAGCAAACGCAACTGGCCTCACAGACCTCTCGGAAGAATTAAAGCTCAGACAGGTAGGGCATCTTAGCATCCGCTGCACGTGCCACAGAACACAGCTCAACACGTTCAATACCCTTAGCATCGTAGAGGGAAGAAAAAACACCACTGTAGGAAAGCTCAAAGATTAACAAAGTGAAAAGAGAAAGAGAAACGGGAACTTAAAAAAAGCTTATCAAAATGTTTCCTAAAACAATCAACTAATACCCATGTAAACAAAAATAAATAAAAACCACATTTTCTAAAATTGAATAATGTCAAAATAAGATAATGCTAGAAATGGAGACATGGTGGATTTTTGCTTTTAAAGAAAATTAGCTTTCTCAATTAGTCTTGCCATGCGCAGACTACTCTCTGCTTCTAAGGGGGATAAACGGCTGTACAGCTGACTGGAAGGTTGTTCAATGGCATAGAAGTAACACCTCAGGATACTAAAAATATGGTCAACAACGACTGACTATATTATGCATACTGATAACTGTGCATTCACTACATAACATATAACAATCAATTTTTCAAACAACTCTTACAGTATAATTTTCATTCATTTATATAAGATATCAAAATGCAATGCAGAAAATACATAAAACATACCTCTGATAAAAATGTTTGGGCCGATTTCTGAGCTCCTACATGGAGCAGATATTCATATACATAGAGTGCTAACCTGAAAAATGAATAAAACATTTATTGAGAAGAGGAACATTTAAAATTCATCCTAATAATAATGCACATCTTTCCATAGAAAAATATTACATACAATAACAGTGACAGGAAATAAGTCCTTCCCACACCCTTTCAATGGAAATCTATATATTCATAGAATGAATTTAAACTAATTAAAATAGCACAGAAATAAAAAGACAAATGTGTCTGTTTTGGAAAGCAGTATCTGAATACAGACTTGTCTCCTGAAACATCCCCACGGGCACAGGAGCAAGGCTGTCATCCAAGCACCCTGGGAGGCTGAGCCAGGAAGGCTCGAGCTTAAAGCCACGCTAGACAAGTCAGGGACCCGGCAAGACCCACCTCAAGCTAAACAAGTTCTCAGAGTGAAGGTCCCTGGGTTCAATCCTCCGTATCACACTGACCCCAAAAGAACTTCCTTGCTTTTATTACACTTAATGTAACCAACAATTTATGACCAAACATTAATAACCTCCAAATCCTAGAATAAGGTAAAAACTGTTAGTAAAATAAATAAATGAGGTTATTGAATTTTCCCAACAACTTTATATCCTTTGATCTTTTTTACTAAATGTTAATGTAAACTCTAGCAATTTGTAGAACCACAGGCCAAAACTTACACCGAATATCTGTTTTAAGTCTTCCTTAGCAGTCTCTCATTCTCCATGTTCAATTGTTAAATCAATTAATATTTTAGTTTTTCAGGCATTTGAATTCTTAGCATTATGTAAACTTTAAAGACTAACAGATCGTGGCAAACATGTGGGCACTTAGAGTTGAAAAGTTATAAAATTGCATATAAATTTAATAATCAAGTACAGACTATTTACTGGGTGGCACACATGCTACTCTCATTATCTGGTGGATTCAGAATTTTTAAGCCATACCACGTGGCTCAATTTCAGTTGAGCTGTTAAAATATTATTCACAAACCCAAATTAGTCTGAGGCAGTATTTTTAATGATATCTTGGCCTGGTGCCCGGCGAGCTCACACAGTTCAGTTTCTGCTACACTGTGTTTACCAATATTGAACCAGGTTTACAGTAAACAATGCGACGGAACAATAACCACAGATCTGCACGGCAGCATCGCTTCCCTTGCCAACCAACTCTTGATTGTTAAAGACGGGTGGCATCAGCAGCCATGGGGACGCACTTGGTGTTCACAGAAACACGCTACGCATCTGTCACACGCAGACGAATGTGTGCACTCATGGCTCTGTCCACTGGGTTTGCTCGAATTCCACAACTGCAGATGCTTGTGCTGGGAGTGATTCTGTAGTCTCTAAGCACCGTGAGAGAGGAGGCATCTGTTACGGCAGCTCACACGTGGGCAGTATGTTGTGGGCGGGGAGCACGTATGTGCGGTGCTGAAACATCTCCCAGTCTACGCAAATACACACCACTGCCAGGGCGGTGGCTCTCAGCTCTTGGCCCTTTCTTAGCACACATGTGGGACCGGGTACAACCTTTTCACACAGTGTCCCCCAGGGAAGTGTGGCTCCCCCACCCACAGGATGGCAGAAGGGACCAGGATTAGAACGGATCTATGTTTACACAAACACTCCCGCACATTCTTCAAACACACAGCCTGCCTCTCCTCTGGCCACTCCTAACCCTGTCACATAGCTACTTTTGCAAGATCTTCCCAGAGAGACCCTGAGGTCTCCAAGTTGCCTGCCAATGGTGCTGCCCTACTGAAGAGACACAGCCTCAGGAGCTGCCCTGTCACTAATAAAACCCCAGAGTTGCAGCGGAAACTTGGGCACAGGAGGCGAGACCACGGCAGAGCCGAGCAGCTCGGATCACCATGCGGCTGTGTGTCCTCTTGGCAGACCCATTATAGTCTCTCCTTTGTAATACAACAGTGCTAATACATTTCTTTGATTTTTCCTTAACTAAATAATAAAAGGATATCTAATTATAATTAAAATTCAAAGAAATAATCCCATTTTTTCTTCTCTGAGGGTCTAGACAGGGATTCCAAAAACCTGCCACCACCCTTCCCCAGATGTGTCCCACCCTCCTGCCTTGGACTCCCCGCAACAGCAGCTCTTGGTAACCAGCAGATGACACAGCGGGACAGGGCTGAGAAAACTCATCACCACCTCGTCCATGTGTGCTCAGAGCCAGGCAGGCAGCTTCACCCTGCAGAAAGGGCGCACGCTCACTCCACGCTGTGAGTGGAGTGAGCCCCAGGCCCCAGGGCTGCTCCGGAACACTCAGCCGGCAAATCTCCAGTACTGTGCTCATCACCACCGTGCAGGGGATTTTCCACACCTATCCCTCTAGCTTCAGCCTCTGTCCCAAGTTCCAAGCCAGCTTCCCCCAGTTACTGTCTGAGGGTTCCATCAAGCACTTTCCCTCTGAAAGTGGCTATGTTCAGAGTGAAATTCAGCCCTTGCATCGGTTTTTCACTGTACCTGTGTTCACCGGGAACAAGACAAGGTTTATCCAAGTCCCAGGTTCCTCCCTGGTCAGATGGGAGGACAGTACTGTCCTTGCGTTACTGGAAGGGCAAGTGAGGTCAGTAGGTCGGGACGGCTAGCATTACGATTTCTCTCAGTCACATCCAGCAGCCCATTCCGTGCCAGGCACTGGATTCTAACACACAGCCTCTCGCGTCAGCAGTCCTCTCTGGCCCCAGGGCTGCTCCCTCCCGAGAAACCCGCACAGAAATAGCAGGAACTCATTGCTCCCCCGCCCCGAAATAAGACTGTTCTGACAGTTCTGGGATAAAAGTCCCGCAACAAAAGATACTGTTGAACACAAGTAAATTCAGGGAAGTGGGGCGCGGCGCTGTCCACCCATGCAGGCAATTTGCAGCATGGTCCTTACCCAGTGACGGAAGGTCCCCAAACATAAGAAAGAAACGTTTTTATTTAGATTCAATTTCTCCTGAACAGGAAAATTTTAAGATAAATCTTAAATTTACTAATATTTAAACTACATGCTTTTTGAATTAATGTTTCCTTTTTATGTTTTATGATCTTTACAATTTTTAAGTAGTTTTGGTAAAGTACAGAGTACAGAGTGGCTACTTAACTAAGCAGCTCATAATATGATCTAAATACTTTGAAACAATTAACAACCATGTGTTGGTTGTGAAAACCAGATTCAGTCTTTATTATTATTATTATTATTACATTGATAATTGAAAAAGTATATTAATGATTTGTGGATCATATATCTTCATTTCATTCTAATTTTAAACTGCATTATCAGTGACCAAGTTATCAAAGTCATAGCTGACAATTCTACACAGTGAATCAAAGCCAAACATGCAAAATAACTAATACAGCACAACACCTTCTTTATTCCCTGGTCACTATCTGCACCTCAGCTTTAAAGAAGAGCAAAGATCGAGGTTAAATTGAGAGAACCACAGAGAATAACTACATCTGAGCTCACCTGAGGCCACCTTGAAACAGTCATTGTGTGTGGCCTTTATGGACTACACCCTCAGCTACTGACACATACTCACACCTGCTCGGGGACAGGCTGGACAATCAATAGTGACAAAACCCACAATTCAAATCCTATCTATCTCCAGTGGTAACAGTTAAACCTCCTTCAACCAGGCTTCATAAATTCAAAATTTAGAAATTTAAATTCAAATCTAATAATTTTCAAAAAGTAGTAATTTGTGTGTAGACAGATCTACACTCTAACCTTTTATTTAAAAAAAATCAAAGGGGGGGGGTCCCCTTTAACTTTTTACTTTGCAAAGAAGTCTAATGAAAATGAAGGTTTTTAAAGATATACAATTAGAAGAGGGTTAATGATACATAGAAATGAATATATAAAAATGTTAAATGGCTCCCTGACCCTCTTAGAATCAAATAAAATTAAAAAGTAGTAAGAGACTGAGAAAGGGGCTGGGGGTTTAGCTCAGCGGCATAAGTGCTTCCCTTGCAAACACGTGGTTGGGAGTTCAATCCCCAGTACCAATTTAAAAAAAAAAAAAAAAAAGAGAGAGACTGAGAAAACAGGGTACATAATCACCTGTAGTAGAATAAAAAAAAGGCTAATACACTTAATATATAAAAGCGTGACTAAAACAGCCCACCACCATGTGAAGACCTTAATTTTTAAATAATGAGCAAAGTAGAAAAGTGAGAAGTCAAACAAAAATGGCTAGAAACAGCCAGTAAACAGCCCAAAGGAAAAACGCGCAGACACAGCCATAAAAGTGTTTCAAACTTTCTGTGTAATGCACCTAACACTTTAAAACATTCACATCCCCCTCTCTGCAAAGGGTAAGTAAAATCCACAAGTGTAAATGGCACAGCTTTTCAGAGAAATGATAGGGCAAGGAGAAAAAGTCAGCCAGCAAGTGAAAGGATGCGGGGAACAGGGCTTGGCAGGTGAACCCCGGCCCTGGTCTACCCTCCAGGAGTCCTTCTCTGTGCACAAACGACACCCGGTAGTCTGCCACCCCAGGCTCCCGCCGCGGGATTATCTAAGTTAAAACCATGTTTTACCGCAGGATGTTTTTCTCGGGGACTGGAGGTCTGGGATAAGGGGCGTAACTTTTTATTGCATAACTTTTCTTTCATTTGATTGCGTCCCTTGAGCTTATATTTTGTTTGCAAAAATAGATACGCAAATTTTAAAAATTAAGTAGATCTTTTATATTCTTTGACTCAGCAAGTCTTACTCTGCAATCAGAAGTGCAACCTATTTTTAAAGACGCTGGCGGGGAGACGGCAGCAGTGGGAAGCAGCCACCTGAAGATCTGGTGAGAGGGGCCAGACCGGGATTTGCACATGTGCTGGGAAAAAATATTTTTGAAAACTGATCAGATGAAGAAATGTTGCAATTCATCTTTAAAATGTAAAAGTTCCAGGACAGGTACAACCTGCAAAGAAGACTGGAAGAAGACAGGAGTGACTGCCGCTGGTACTGTACTTTGATTTGACTTTTGTATTTGATGTAAGATTAGAGCCTAATTTCATTCTTCTGTATGTGGACAGCCAGTTTTCACAGCACCATCAGTCAAAGAGAATGCCATTTCCCCATTGTCTGTTCTTGGTATCTTTATTAATAACCAATTGACAGCAAATGTATAAATATATTTCTTGGCCATCTATTCTGTTCCATGGATCTGTGTGTTTTCATGTGATTTATGCCATGAAATTCTAATTTTTATAGCTTTATAGTATGCATTGAATTAAGATAGTATGTTGTTTCCAATTTTGTTCTTTTTTGTTCAAAATTGGTCGGACTATTCAGGGTTTGTGGTTGTATATAAACTTTAGGATTTTTTTCTATTTCAGTAAAATAACTCATTGGAATTTTGATAAAGGTAGCATTGAATCTGTAGATTGATTTGGGTAGTATGGACATTTTAGCAATACTAGATTTTCCAATTTTCCTTGTGAACTTTAAAATTAGAAATATCACAGCCACATCATCAAATAAAATGATTTCTTTATGGGGGGGTGGCTTACTGGGAATTGAACTGAAGACCTCATGCTTGCCAGGCAGGCACTGCCTGTATCTTTGGTCCCAATTATTTCAAATTTACCTTGTGAAAATTACAAATTCAGACAAAGAGCTGAACTGTTTCCATTCACTGGAAAAAAATCCATCACAGTGCATGTCTGTCATTAGGCATTATCTAATAGCACAAGACAGGTTAGCTTTCACCTAAGTCGGCAAAAGACACTGTCACTTAAGTGTCTGATGGTGGAAATTTTTATTTTATTTGTTTTTGGTACTGGGAATCAAACTCATGACTTTACACTTGCTAGGCAGGCACTATGCCGCTGAGCTATATCCTCAGCCCATGACAAATTTTAAACTATCTTTGGAAACAAGTGAATTTGCAGTCTGGAAGAGATGTAACTTCATTAATTCCTTCTGTAATCTAGTTATCTGAATTAAGGATAATTTCTTCCTCTGAATAAAATTGTAGAAAATAAGTGACTATGGGTGAGATATAAAAATAGAAGCTTTCTATAACAGTATAGTTAATTTGCAAACAGATTTACCAAATCACACAAAAATAAGACAAATATTCTCTGTAGTTCAGAGCTAATTTGTCCATATATATATATATATATATATATATATATCAATAGTATATATGTGTATATACAATTCTAAAACAAATCATTATTCCACAAAAGTTGGCTAATAAAAATGACCTGATTTTTAAAATTCATAAGGACTTTTCATCTTTCTGATTCATCAGGAGTTCCTTCATATTATGCATGCTAGTTACAGTAACATATGAAAACTCACACAATTTTTTAAGAAGATATACTAATATGTAGGTTACTTGCAGATACCGTTAGTTATGCCTCTGGGTGAGAAAGACAGTTATGCACTATGCATAAATACCGCCAGTGAGGTACCTACAAAAAGAAAAGTCCAACTACCTATAAATAGCCATCGCTAGCAACCTGACCATGATATCTTACATCTGCTTTTCACTTAGGTCTATCTGTTACCTATTACAGCACAGGCCTTTTGCAAGCTTCCCAATACATGGTGCTGAAACTTAACAGAAGAGCGGTAGTCGTTTAATATGGGAAAACTGCAGCAATGACAAAGGATTTGTTTGCAGTTTTCTATTTTCTTTCATTTAGAAGGGAAAAAGAAAATGATTCAAATAAACATACAGCCTACTCGTTAATGAATCCCTATTTGTAATTTTAAAATTATTTTGCTTAATTTACTATGAATACAAAGGTAGAGAAGAGGCAGTGTGGAATGCCTACAGAAAATAGCTGTTCCTAATTTCTCTTGAAATTAACTATCATAATCACGTCAGCTGTCTTTTTATCTCTGTATCTCCAACACCTAAATTAGCAGTACCCAATAAATAAGTCTCAATGGATGAATGACTCCTTCAGACCAGGCCTCAAGTGCTCGCAGAATCCTCTGGTTTCCTCCATCCAGGCATTAGTTACGAGCACCTCTCAGACACCTGCTTTATTTAGCAGGAATCCTCACAGAATCCTCTCAGAATTTAAGATTTAGCCTCTCAATAAAATGCTAAACTGCTCACAACACTGAAGTTAGCAAAACAACTCTTTCACACTCATTCCTAATTCTATGTAATTGTATGTGGTAGGTTTAGGTGCTTTATTTATTAAATAAAAGGTCCTCAAGAGGCACAAACTCGCATTTTTTTTTGAAAAGGAAATACAAGGTTAGGGAATAAGTTTTAAAGGGATGACAGCAAGATATAGACGGAGAATTTTGGAAGAATGTTCTCGCTGTTATTTCCAGCACTGATAAGTAGTATATATCCAAATTGCGTTCACTTCCTATCTTTTGATTTTACATCCCAAATTAGTGACCAGAGAAGCCTCAGCTATAGAGAACTTAAAATAGGAGCAAAATAAAAGCTAGATGATAGGAGGTAGGGAGATCTTCCTCAAATGGAAAGAGATCAAGCGATGGAGGAGGGGAGGCAGGAAGGGACAGGGACGGAAGGGAACTGACGTGCTGTCTAACATGCACAGGTCCTCGTGGGGATAAGCATTATGTCCTACAAATGTGCACCAATTAAAATAAAAACAAATACATAAAATTTAAAAATTTCTGAGAAGATCTAAGTGTCTCTCAGACACATGCTGCAGTTAGAAAAGGGATCTCTCGTATCCTTGAGCCACTGCAGAATTCGAGTGTTGGCCAGCGAGGCACATCAGTGCCCAGTGCGACTCCTCAGTGATAAATGCCAACAGTCAGCTGGCTGAGTCTCCAGGAGTCCTGGCAGCCTCCAAGCGGCCACTCAGGGGACCTGGAGCGCGATTAGCAGTGAAAGGAGATCGGCCTGATCAAATGTTAATGGCGTTTACAGCCTGGTGCTAAGGAGGCGTGAAAAATTTGAAATCTCTTTCTGACACAGTCTTTTTAAAGTTGCTCATCATTAACGGGCTAAGGAACAGATTAAAGGCGTCAAGAACGCTGCCTATGAAACTACTCAATAATGCCAATACTCAGCCTTTATTTTAATCGTACTTATAACTTCTCTTTATAGACAGATAAATTATATATAGAGATAGATACTGAAAATAATAAATTAAGCATTAGCAATGTTCTAGAACAAGAGTAACTGCATCCACTAATACAGACATGAATGTCAATCAAAGATTTCACTGGACAGCCAGCCCAGGCTGGCGTGTCAGTGACATTATAGACACCTGGTATGGGGGTAAGGGCTGGAAGTCCAATGCTCCTGCATGCCCAGGAACAGAAAGATTTGCCTTGAGCAGAAACACGTGTTTGAAACTAAAATGTTTACCATCAATTTGTAAAACTGAAAAGAAAAAAGATATAAAAATGGGAATCAAAGAACTAATTAAATCAGTGGTTTGCATAAATACAATTATTCACCGAATTCAGTAAAACTTTTCATCCAACCTTTGAGCTGAAGTGTACACACTGGAATTATCGTCCTGGGTGCACTCAACAATCATGTCTACTCAAGCCAAACTGAACATTATATTCAGGCTCCCACTTCCCATAGAACCTGATACACTCAGACTGAGTCAGCCTGGTTTTCTGCGCCACCCTCCTGTCTGTGCAGTCCAACACCGCTGGGGCTGGCATGCTAGGCACCAGTCCTAGAAGACTTCCTGTGCTGTTTCAATTTTATAACATCATAATTAGTGGTCACCAGACTTGTACTAATGCCATAGAGGAGTAGGTGGGTTTGGACTTGCATTTTGGCTGTATACAACTAGGAAACTGGGTATAACATACAAAACAGACTATTTTAGAGCATGGACAATGGGGTGCAGGCTTACAGTACTTGAGCAAAGAGAGACAAGCTAGGTTGGGCTCTGTCATTTTCTTAGCTTTTGGCGCAACCAGAAGGCACAGAACACAGAAAAGCAGTCTCTTGAGTTGGAAGCAGCCTACTAATTTTGGACAAGTTTTAGGCAGCTGGAATTGAGGGGCAGAGTAACCCAAAGGAGTAAAACTATCCAAAAAAAGAAACCTCAGGCAATCAGCGCAGCGTCCTTTTGTCCACATACAGGATAAAACTCCACGGAAACAGCCAAAGAACCCCTGCCGCACTGTGGGGGGCGGGGGTCACTGAGGACTGGGTAGAAAGATCTGCCACAACTGCCATGGACAGTTTGACAACCCAGACTAAGCTGTTAACAACATGCAAGTGTAGCCTAATTATTGTGGTCGAAAAGTGGTTTTAAATGAAGATAAGGAGCCCCTCTCATGCCCGGGAAAAAGGTGAGAAAGTCAAAGACACTAAGATGACCTCTATGTACATGAAAGAGTAGCCTCAAGACTGAACTGTATGAACTGCAAAGCACGGTACGAAGCAACAGGAAAAGCCACAGAGTGAGCAAAACTGCTGCTATAAGCTTACATTAACCATTTCTTCTGTGACACTCTGAGTTCATATTCCTCTGGCAGGCTACATCTTTAACTGAAACAGGGTAGACAGAAAGGGCTCAGAGAACGTAGTGCTGGTAAAGCATCCTGGAATAATGACTTTGGGAAGGAAGCTTGCCGTCATCTTTGAAGCCAGTGAGAGGTATGTAACTTTCCCACCTGAGCGGGTAATATTACACCTGGTGATGACCTACCTTCCCCAAGCGCAAGGAAGGGGCAGCACCTGTGTGGTGCTGGGAGGACCTGGTGGGTGTCAAGATTTAACTAATAAAATCAAAGAAATTTCCTACAGGCCAAATACAAACCAATAAATTCAATGCATTAATTTAGCATTACCCCACAGAACCAGCTAGATATAGAAGTTATAAAAGTTTTAAAAAATGAAAAAGAAATGTTCTTCAAATAAATTCTCACTAGTCAACTTCATAACTATGAAAATTTTTTCATGTATTCTAATATGAGTAGCCAACATACAATATTCTTCAGTAGTTTAAAAATTATGTTATGAAATTTTATTCAGCCTAGTCACCTTAAACCAAAGCAAATTTTCCCAAGGAAAAAAAGAAATTAAATGTAGTGGCAAGGTTTCATTTTTCTTCTGAAATTAACCAGGTTAAATTTATGTTCCAATTCATAAACAGTTGATTTACTTCATACAATTCAATTTTGATTATTTTAACAAGTTTAATCATCAGTTAAAAGTTGTTGTTTCTATTTTATGGTATAATAACACTTCTATCAAAAAACAGATAAATAAAGCACAAAAGCTTATCAAGCTCTAATGATATTGAGTCTTTTAAAAGTAAATGTTGGGATATATATTTGAAATTAATATCTTTATAGAACATCTTGCTAAATTTTATATTTATACTTATTTGAGGTTTTCACCTTTTGTACAGAAAATTTAAAGACCAGAAGAATTATTTTGCAAATTATTTCTCAAAGGTATAATTTTGAAATTATATATATATATATATATATATATATATACATGTTTTAAAGTGCAAGGCTCTTAAGATCATTTTTTATATATATATATAAAATTATATATATACTTTATAATTTATAAAGGATTTTTATCAGTGTTATGGAGAGCAAAAAGAGAGAAGGTAATCACCTATATGTCACAGTTTATGAAAGTTATTAAGTTATGGTATCATGCTTACATGTACATATATGCCACATCATGAAGATGCACAGAATAAAGCGTTACAAAGTCATTACAGCGAACACAGACCACAGCCTGTGCAGGCGAGGATGCTGAGCATGCTCTTCTCCGAAGTGAAGGCACAGGGCACAACAACTGTGGAAGACAGTCTGGCCACTTGTGAAATGACCCTCAGCCTTGCCACACCATCCAGAAACTCTGCTCCCCGGTACTGACCCAAATAAACTGAAAACTTAGGTCCACGCAAAAACCTACTGGGAAATAACTTACTTGGAATTCTTCTTGACCGTAGCACTCTTATTTTTCCTTCTTCCCATTAATTTTCCTTTGCAATGTTCGCGTACTCTATTTTGGCATTTAGATCTCCTGGCTTTCCTTTCCCACTCACTTTCCACTCTCTGACTTCTACACCTTCCTTCCGTCTGTTCCCGCTCCATCTGTGCACTCAGCCAAACTCCCACCCCGTGCTCGTCCGGCGCTGGCACGCTCAACGGCGTGTCTAGTGGGTGCCCTACTTCGTCACCGCCACACTTTCAGTACCCGCATTACTGTGCACCATGAAGGGAGGCCAATACTTACAGCTGGCTTCTGCTTTCCCTGAAGGAATTCTGAAAGAGCTTTCCTCACACAGCAGATCCCAGCAGTGCCATAGCCCATATTCGTTAGGCAGAGCAGGAAACAGATTCTTCAGAAGAAAACGCCTGCGAACCAGGCTCCAGGACTGTGATACCACAGGAGGACGTGGTCAGGTATTCAAAGCAAAACCCCATCCAAAGAAAAGACACAGGATCACTTTTCTCTGTATTTTCAGAGAATATAAATATGTGGCCAATGTTTTTAAAAACCATTTTTTGAAGATATTTTTAAAAGTTCCAAATAAAATAATCAGAACCACAGGGGTTCTTACCGCAGGCCGTAAGCCATTTCCCAGCCTGGCTCTGATACCCCAAGAACGTGCCCTGGAGGCAGCGTGTGCTTCTTTTATCAGCAGCTCTGCGCATCTGCGGTATGTAGCCGATTTCCCCATAGGACACCAACTAACTTAGGGTGCACACACACAGCGCTGGTGGCAATCGAGCCAAGTAACATGTCTTCACCTCAGGAAAGAACCAATTAGCATAAAGACCATTCTAATCATCTACCTTACAAACAAAAATCATTTCCAAACACCCTAGGAAAGGTGACAAGTGCACACTTATACTAATCACTGTCAGCCCTTAGTAAGGTTCTAGCACTGTTCTGGGTCTTAGACAAAACAAAATCATGACACAAATCCAGTCAGCAAGTAATTTTCATATTTGACAATGGGCCAAGGCATAAAATTAAAAATAACAGCAAAGATGCAATGTTGCAGACAATGAATATGCAGGCAGCAAAACATCAACATTTCACATAGAGACCACAGTAAGAGTCTTGATAAAATGGGTTTCACTGGCAGGAGATAACATCTATTTAGTCATGAAGGGAAACCACATAAGTAAGGAAAACAGGATTTTCTAAAAAGGGGTAAGGGCAGGAAAGAATTATCTACTCTATATGCAACAGTGATGGCCAAACCAAAACTCTCTGTGTAATCCAAAGTAATGAATGGTTTCATATAATATTCTGCTACTGATACATATTTCTATCTATCAGTATAATAGATTTTACTCTGTATTATATTATTGCTACAGCAGAGAAATAATAGCAATTAACATAGTGCTTTATAGCTTAAAAAATGTTTTGATGGATGAAAGTAAATCAGCAATTAGTAGTAACTGAAAGTAATATTTTCCTAAGAATTTTTACATAGTTCCCTTTTAATTACTTTAAATTTATATTAGAAGAAACCCTACCATAAGCATTTGTAAGTGACAGATGTTCATCTAGGTAGCATTAAGTTACCATGAAAAACTCTGGAATACAGTCATTTATTTAGAAGCCAAAAAATGTAAGTCAAAACCCCACATTTTTTTTTAAATACCAAAGAGTAAAGACTGTATTTTTCAAATTGAGAAGAAATGATTCTGATTCATCAGTGATTTTTATATCTAAAATGAATTTTCTAAATGTATCTCCATATAAGAAATCAAAATAATCAATAGATCAAAGGGAAAAGCAGATAAGGGGAGAAAAACAGGACTCAATCCAACATGAGCTTCTACTGAATTAACTTCCTGATACATAATTTCCAGCCAACTGAATTAACATTTCACAGGGTGGGCACCTACACCAATGAGAAGAGAGTGAACCACGTGCCTTGGTTTCTCTAAGTTAAGATGGAAATAATCAGACCAACTCCTTGATTTGAGAAAAATAATCACAACAAATAACCAAATTTGAAAATTATACCAATGATAACAGATATATTTACATTCCTGAATTAACATCCAAGAAGAATAAGGCCTCTGCAAGACTGCCTAATCCAACGAGATTAACTTAAAAACAAACATGAAATCTTGTGCTTGACTCATGAAGCCTATACAAAATGCCAAATATGAGTTAATGACAAATTATATGGAAAAACAGGCTTTGGCTGACTGTAAGTTTAACATAAATTAATAGAGTACTTGATTGCTTTGCTGAAAATCTTCTTAAATACATTAACAGATTATAAGCACTAGAAAAAAAGAACTTGACTGAGAAAGATGAGGAGGAGTAAGAAAGACACAAGTCGTGAGCAATGACTGTGTCAGGGAGACACAGCCGGAAAACACAAAGTTCAAATATTTATTAGTAAACTGTCAGTTATTAGAGGGATTGATCATTTTTTACATGTCTAAAGAGTGCAGAACTAAATAAATAGGTTAAAGGCTAAGAAGGCAAATTTTAACTCAAAATAACCAAGAACATTTTTTGTAAACGATACAGCTATTTAAACATGTTATGAGTTGGGAAATAAACCATTTGGGGATTGAGAAATGTGACGGTCCCAGCACTGAAAGAGTGAGGAGACAGAGCTTGAAGACAGGGATAATGCAGGAGCCTGATCTGTGTCTGAGCAGAAGCTCAGACAAGAACCCCTCCTCCAAGACTGTGTGACTCTCCTGTGTGTACTGACATGTGTATTCAAATGTGTGCTGACGCCCCAGAGGAGCGAAAGCGAGGGAAATAGGAATCATGAGAGGACGCTCCATTTTAAACTTTCCTTTTCCTCCTTTTTTGGGAATGCACACCATTCCCGATTGGTTGAACCCTTCCTGATCAGCTGAGTAAGTAAAGGAGTTGAGGTCAGAATATATGGTGCTTGAAATTTAGGCCCCAGAAAAATTCTTCGAGACATCCTCAATTAGTATTTTCCCTGAGTTTTCCAAGAAATACTGCTTTGTGATCAAGTGACAAAACAAGCAGCAGCAAATGCACCTGAGCAGCTGTCAGTGTGACCCACTCCACCCGCAGCGCCCCTCGGACGTTGGAGGGAAGCCCTGCAGCCGGTCTCTGCCATGTGACCTAAGTCTGTGCAGGAGCCCGTGGTCCACTGTGGACCTGGGCCCTGCGCTCTCCAAAGCACCACACAGCAAGGGAAAAGCGTGTTAGCTGCACACACAGCAAACACCTGGGCCTAACAAAGATTACTGAGTCCAGGGCTGTGAATTGAGAAAGTAAATTCAGAACCAGCAGAGCTCCGGCCAAGAAACAGTAAGAAGGACATCACTACACAACTCCCATTTAAAATAACGCACGTTTCTAAATACAGTTTCTCCTTCCAAATTCCCCAGTATTAGCTTTGCAGACAGCAAAGAATTTCCACATCCTATTTAATTGAATCTTTTTAACCTGCTCCACCCTATAATTTTTTTAAATGTAGTTTTATTTTGAAACAGTTAAAGGGGATAAATTACACTAACAGTGACAATTACAAGGCCGTCTAAACAGACACTGTGCTACAAACAGGTTCCAGGTATTAATCAGATTACCAGGTCATTTTGGTGTTTTCTTGCCTTATCAAAACATAATTTATAGAATATATGTAAAATACATTAATAGAGGTCTCCTTTCCTTAATAACTGTCCTAAATATCTGCAAAGCCATTTATTTGAAAGCAGAATGGTTTCAGATCAAAGTTCTGTCATGTATGTAATTTATTCCTCCTTGAGCAGCTGTGATTGTCCAGAGCAATCACAGAAATTCCAAGACAGCAGACCACAGCCAATGCGCACAGCCCTAATGAGCTACTCTCTCCCCGCAACACACAAACTTGCTCCCCACCCCCACCCACAATTTTAATCCCTTCTACAGAAGAGACTGCAGGCCACCTCCAGTGCAGGGTCACTCCCCTGACTGGTAAGAAACCACATGTCCAGCCAGACTTCTCATTCCCCGGCCGGACGTGCTCACCTGCCTGAGCACTGGACAGGAGAAACAGATCGTGGCTGGAAGAATGAGGTTTCCCTTCTGCACCCCTGCTCTCCATGGCACAGCCCATGGCTGAGTGCCAACCTCCACGCTGGCCCAGGACAAGTGCGCAGCGGGACCTTGCGGCAGAAGCCCAGAGGACGGATCCCGGGTGTCACGAACTGCCGTCTGCCCCCGTGTCCTCGGCCTTCAGTCGTCTTTTATTTAGGAGAAACACATTTACCACGATTTAGTTTTCTGCTGCAGGCAAGCTAATCGAAGCGTGCCTGGTACACCTGCTACACGGGTGTCTGCTGCGCCCCTCCAAGCATACCTTCCTCCCACCAGGACCCAGACTGTCACTGCCACTCCTCTGGGGATGACTCCTCTTCCTCAAGTTTCTCTCCATTCATTCTCCCCCAATTAAACCTTCTCTTTGCTTTTCCTACACACATTTCCCCCAACTCTAAAACAGCAGCATTCCCTGCGGCCAGTGGCCCACAGGAAACAAGCCATGCATGCACTGCAAACGTCTCCTCCAGACCCACTCATCCCACCTGTGTCCTGGGCACATCCACCCGACCCCCAGACAACTTCCTCACCACCTTCTTCTCTCTGCTGCCTCAGGTAGTGGCACTGTCTGTTCTGGTCCCCAGAGCGAAACCTGAGGGTCACCCTCACTCAGCTCCTCACCCTTCCCTCACACCCGCTGGTCGGGATTGGGGTCTTAGGGCCCATGCTGCCCCTCCTTCTCCAGCAGCGGTCTCAGGGCACCAACCAGCATTTGACCTGCTCTCCCTTCCTGCTCGCCCTGCTCCTGCTCATTGCAAAGTCACAGATGGTGAGGAAACTTCAGCTGTTTCCAGTTGCTTCTCTGAACATCTGGGGACCCCCCATTCATGGGGGCAGACACCTGAACACGCAGGCATGGCCTTCCCAGATTTGACGGTTGTCTCTTTGACAACTTCCTCTCCATCTCATCCCTCTGACCCGCCCACGGTGGACTGCCCTCAACCCCTCTGCCTCCTGCCAAGCCAGGAAAGGGCTCCTCCTCCCCAAAAGCCTAACCCAGGACTCCCAACATGCACCCTTCCACACCACCGTCCCCTCTGAGCGACACTCTGTGCTTCCTTCCGTCCGGGCCACCGCTGGACCTGTCTTACAGGCTGCACACAAACAGATTAATTATGATGAAGTTTAATACACATCTATTTCTTTTAGAAATTGAGAGTGAAGATAGTAATTAGCTTTTACTCCCTAGCACTTAATACCTGGTAGGTGTGGATAGAAAGAAGAAAAACGGGAAAAGCAATGAGAATGGAAAAGAGGAAAACCTGTCTCACTACTGCTCATAACTCTGCGAGGAGGCCTAAGACCCAGAGAGACCACAGAGTTTATTCTGGATCACACAAGAATTAGCACGTAATCCTACTATGCTCTTTCAACTGCTTCTCCAGCTGACTTTTCTCTCAGTATACTAACCCTGCTTTAAGGGCTACTGTATACTCCTCACCTTCTCCAAGAGGGACAGATTATTCACTTATGAAACTACTGTGCTCTCAAAGCATACATGGTTGCCAATCAGATATCTGGTATCTAGTCTAGCACGAAACAAGTTCAAAAGTCACCACACGGCCCTCACAAAAATTAAAATGCCGAGTAACTGAAAAATCAAGTTATTCTTAGATCAGGAAGTTATCGGAGGTCACAGGGCAAACTGCTGCGTTCAGAACTCGAGCTGCAGGCAGATACGCAGAACCAGGACCACCCAGAGGAGAACCCCACGAGTAGAGATGGGGACCTGGCACAACGTGCATGGGAATAGGCTGACAGCGCCAACTCCGGGGTACCAGTCACTCTGGGTTCCAGGAACCACTGCTTCTCACAGCGAGCATTGAAGAAAAGTAGCCATGTGCTTCTGTGGTGCTGGGGATGGGGAGTCGGAACACAGTGGGAGTTTCTTCTCCTCCTCCCACTGCTTCCTCCTCTTCTTCCTCCTCCTCTCCTCTTCCTCCCTCCTTCCTCCTCCTCAGCCCACTTGGCCAGAGCCCAGCCTGCTGGATTCCAGTAGAACCCGACTTGGAAGGAAGGGAAATGACCACAGCCCCTCAGCATCCTGCCCCACGAAGGGTGAGGGGCTTGAGACGCATGGCTGAGGTTCACCTGCAACAGGGCAGAGTGCAGGACCATGGAGCCATGAAAGCTGCCCCTCAAGCCTTCTTTCACCAATGGTGACAAGGTCACTGAAAGGGAAACCTGCACTTGGCAAAGGCCGAAAAGACTCAACCAGAGTTTGAAGTGGGCTTTTCAGATGGGGAATTTTCTACATATGAATAATATGAAAAGGGTTTTAATGAAAAAAGTAGATGACATACAAGATAGATGAATAATGTAAGCAGACAGACAGAAAGTCTAAAATGTTTAATTTTCAAACTTTATTAGTACACGAGCAGTACACAGTGCATACACTCCTGCTACACGTATACGGCCCGTCTTAATTCCTTTTCTCTGTCCCTCCTCCTCCCTCCCCACCCTCCCCCTCCACCATTCCCTTGATTTCCTTTCTTCTTTTTCCTTTGTCCATGTTTGCAATACACGATGATTAAATTTCTTGTGGAGTTACATATTCTGTTGTTTTAAAAATATTTCAATATACATACAAACAGTTCCATTTATACAAATAGTATATTTTAGTTGGTTGAAAAGAAAGTTTGTGTTATTATCTGCTTCTTGGTTGTAAGAATCTTTTTGTTTTATGTCTTACACTGAGTAACTACTTTGAAGATAATGACATACAGTGTAATAACTATTGTTATCCTCTTATTATTTGATTATGAAAATTTGTTTTATTTTTCATAAAATAAAAAAGGAAAAAGGAAGCTATGTGCATACGTTAGAAAAGAAGGCTCTAACATCAATTATCTCAGTTTCCATATTAGGAAACTAGAAATGGAGAGCAGCTTAAATCCAAAATATGAAGGAAAAAATACTAAAAATTAAATCAGAAATTAATAGAGAAAATCAGCAAAACAAAAGCCTGGTTGTTTGAAAAGATAAGTAAAATGTGTAAGTTGTTTTTAAAAAAGACCAAGAGAAAAATGAAAGGGCAGATATTGTAATATCAGATATGAATGAGGAGCTAGCATTACAGATCCCATGGATACCAAGAGGACAGACAAAAGACCTGGAGCAACTATGTTTTCCCAAATCCTACAGCCTACATGAGGTCACTCAACCAGTTCTGTGAAGGTCACAAGACAAAACTCACATAAGAAGTGTTGACAGTCTTAGTAGACTGAAGACAGAATCTACTGAAGAACTTCAACCAACAATTAACAGCCTTCCCAAATACAAAGCACCAGATGTAGGTGTATTTGTTAGTAAATTCCAACCAACATTTAAGGAAGAAATTCTCTATAATTTCTTCCATAAGATAGAATCCAAAAGAATACCTTCTAACTGATTACAGACCAGCATTACCCCAAAGTAAAATCAAGTAAAGATATTATAGAAAAAAATCTATTAACCAATATCTTACATGAATGTAATGCAAAACAACCAAATATTTAAAAATCAAATCCAACACTGTGTAAAAGGAATTATACTCTATAACCAAGTGGGATTTATCTCAGGTATGCATAGGTGGTTTACCATTCAAAACTCAAACAATGTAATTGCTAACATCAAAAGGTAAAATAATAAAATCACATGATTATAACAACACATATAGAAAAAGCATTTGGAAAAACTGAACTTTCATTCATTATTTTTTTAAAAACTCTCAACAATTGAGACATAGAGGGAACTCCTTTGACTTGACCTAAGTCAGAAGACCTAAGTAACCTCCGGCTAACATCATACTTCACAATATGAACCTGGAAGTTTCCCATTAAGATCAGAAACTAAACAAGGGTGCTCCTCTTGCTGCTGTTCCTCAGCATTCAGTTGAGAGGTCTTAGCTAATGGGATATAACAAAACAAAGAGTTAAAAAGTAAAGAGATTGGGAGGAAAACATCAAACTGTCTTTGTTTGCAGATGACATGGTCATTTACATAGAAAATCAGAATACACCGTAAAAACATTTTAAGGGTCTCAATGGAACCAATAAGTGCATATAACAAGCTTGTAAGACACAAAATTAATATACAAAATATAACTGCTTTCCTATATACCAGCAATGTGCAAGGCAAACTTGAAATTAAAACATAATACCATTTATGTTAGCATCCCCAAAATAAGATATATACATAAAAACCCAACAAAATATGCCCAGGGTTTATTTGAGGAAAACTACAAAAGCCTATGGAAGACGTCCTTAAGAAGAACAAGATAAGAGGAGAGACAGTCTGTCTCCAGGGTGGGAAAGTTCTGAAGTGTCATGATGTCAGCTCCTCGGAAGCCATCCAGAGATGCAGGGCAGTCCCAGACAAAATCCCAGCAGATTATTTCAGGCCCATCAAGAACCCGATTCAAAAATTTACAGGGAAAAGCAGAAACCCCGAACAACCAATTCAATACAGAAAGGAGGAGAAAAAAGTCAGAGGACTGACACCACCTCATTTCATGACCAAAAATCAGTAGGTACATTATTGGCATACAAATGACATCAATGGAACAGAACGATGGCCTCACAAATATGTTCAACTGATGGCTGAAAAAGGAGCAGGGGTAATGCAACAAAGTAAAGATTGTGTTTCAACAAATGGTGATTAAACAACTGCACCCCACACGTGAAAAAAAGAAACCGATGAATGAACAAAGATGTGGCTTTTGTGCACAATGGAGCGCAACACCTCAAAGAAGGATAATCTTCAGCTTTTCCTAGGAAAATGGATGTGCCTTGAAACCGTAATGTTAAGTGAAATAAATTGAACAAGCTTAAATGTCACATGGTTTCCTTCCAAAATATAAATAAAGGGGGAAATAAAACAAGAAACAGAGATAGAGCTTGTGCAAAGGGGAATGACACCAAGAGATGGAGGAAGAGGGAGGCATGGGAGCGCAATGGAATGGAAACAGAATTAAGAAGTGTTACATAAACATACCAAGTGCACACAGAATTCAATTATTATTACTGCAAACGTGGACCAATAAAAAATTAAAACTGAAAATAATACTCTCGACATAGACTGTGCCCGCCACAAAAATCAGCCCAAATGGGTAATATTCCTAAATGGAAATGCAGCAGTACTCCAGAGGCAGCACAGGAGAATGCTTTTTGGATCTTGGATGAAGCAATAACTTTTTAGATACAACACAAAAACTAACTAGCTAGACTTCGTTAAAATTAAAATGTGCTCTTATTCTCCCTTATTTATAGAAGGTATAAAAGCTGATCCCCTAGAAGTACTGTATATAGCAGTGGTCACTAGGGGCCAGGGGGCAGAGGGGACAGGAAGGGCAGACAACAGGTACAAAAACAGACAGGAGGAATTAGGCCAATGTTCTACGACAAAGAGGCAATTACAGTCTGCAACAATTTCATACTTGAAACTCACAAGAAGAGAACATTGTGAAGGCCATTAACACATAGAAATGATAAATGATCCAGCAGATTGAAATGCTATTTACGTGAGCCAAACTGTACACATACTGGCTTTTCATACTGTATTCCCCAAATACTGAAGATATGATGTTAATTTAAAAGGTTTTAAACTTCACACAAAAGATGTCAAAGGAATGAGAAGATAAGCAATAGACTGGGAGAAAATATTGGCAAAAGACCCATTTGATAAAGGACTGTAGCCTAAAATATGCAAAGAACTATTAAAATGAATGGTAAGGGGGCTGGAGGTGGTTGCTTAGTGGTAGAACCCATCTTACCACGTGTGAGGTCATAAATTCAATTCCCACTCCCACCCCCCAAACAAAACCACTGACCAATAAAAAAAAAAATGAACATCCCCCTTAAAAGTGGGCAGATAACCTGGAAACCTCACTCCAAAAGACACCGTAAACATAGAAAAGATGTTGAACAGTGTATGTCCTCAGGGAACCTCAAACCACAACACCATGAAACACTGAAACACTACAGAAAGAGTGGGATGGTCAAACCCAAGACACTGCATGGTGACGAGGGCTGGAGAAAGCGGGGCTTGTGCTCACTTCTGATGGTGACGCAAAGTGGAATGGCCACTTGGGAGGTGGTGCAGTGGCTCTCGGGAAGCCAAACACAGCCTCAGCAGACCCACCTAGTTCTCGGTATCCTCGGCACTGACCTAGATGAATGGAAAACGTGTGCCCACACAGAACCCTGTACATAGGTAAGCAACGGGCAGGAAAAGGGAGTAATACACCGTGTTCCCTCCAGCAGGGGAGTGTCACTCAGCGCTACACAGGAATGCCCAGGCCACGAAGAGGTAAGGGCGCATTACCAGGTGAAAGCAGCCCATCTGGAAGCAGTACTACTGCGACGTTTTAGAAAAAGCCTTAACTGTATGGTTACAGGAAAGAAGACCGCTGTTCGCCAGGAGGGAGGAGGAACGAACTGCAGAATGAAAGCACCAAAGGCAGGTAGGGGAAGTTCTGAGGTCGGCTGCTGTGAACCGCACAGCGGGGGCCTCTGCCGTCGCGCCCGTCTCCGTCTGCCCAGAGTGCCAGGAGGGACGTGAGTGCCAGCGAGCCCGTCGCAGTGTAGGGTCAGCACCTGTGACCAAGGTGCCGCTGTGGTCCGGGATGCGGTAATGGAAAGCTGGGAGCAGGGCTAGGCGGAACTCTGCCTCCCACTCCGTTTGGTTGGAAGGATGAAGTTGCTTTTCTAAGTTTATTTTTTTTCCAGGTTTGCCCATCTGCAGATGTGGAGAAGTGAAGGCTGGTCTCCTAACGTGTGCGAGCCCTCAGGTGAGCGGTAGTCCCTTCTGCTGGGTGTAAGGGGACAGATGTCTCCACCACAGCTTCCTGCCGGTCAACTGCGGCAGCCAAGAGCTGGGGTCCAGGAACCTCTCCCAACCTCAGGAGCCAAGGACACTCTGGCGTGGTGAGCTCCACGAAGAACCGATACCCAAAGCACACTTACCCTGCCTAAATTTAATCTGGAAACCAATGCAGTTTCAAAATAGTGCACCGTTATCTGCCTTAGACATAACGCACAATGAATAACCCAAACATCCTTTGGGTTCCTTGATAAACAGGGTTGTTCAAAGCATGCAGAAGTCCTTATGTTTTACTTAAAAAGTTTTCCAAAAGTTTAGAGGGTAACAAAGTGGGGCATCAATAAAGCAAGGAATTCACTTCATCCATTTAATTTCTAATTGGATCCAGAAAGCCTCAGTGCTGCACTCACCTGGTGGCTCCAGCAGGTAGGTACAGAGCCACGTGTTTATCAGTCAGGCTCTCACTGTCACCGAGATGAGCACCTCAGAGTGAAACATGTGCCTTACAAATGCAGTGAAAATTAATTCTAGGTACAGTCAACACCAATTGAGATCTGTGGGACATTTGTGATGTAAATCAAATCCATACTGTAAACCTACTGAACAAAATACAATATTTATTAAATCCATAGCATGTGAATGGCTTCTCACTTTATAAATATAAACCAGCTCCAAGAAAGAGTACATTTAAATATGTCAAGTCAGTGTGCTAAAACCAAGGAAAGGTGTCTTCAAATTTTAGGCTTACATACTTGATTAGGAAGTCAGTAATTATACAGAAAAATCATATTGAATGTGGCTGAAAACAATAATTCTGGTTTAGTCTCTAAAGGGTAATTTTTCTTATGGGAATACTGGGGATTGAATTTAGGGCCCTGTAAATACAACGCAGGTGCGCTACCACCTTGGCACCTCTCCAGCCTTTTACAATTTCGAGACAAGATCTTACTAAGTTGTCCAGGCTGACCCTGAACAGGCAATGCTCCTGCCTCAGCCTCTGGCGTAGCTGGGATCACTCACACACGCCCCCCTGCTACACATAAACTGTTCCACAGCAGGAAACCTTTATGTCCCCATCCCTCTCCCAGGATTTGGCAGACTTTAATCCGGGGAGAGAAAGTAGACAGAGTTTGAGGAAAATGGGAAGACCCCAGCCATGATAAATCTGTGTCTATGATTAGCTAGGGGGAATACACCACATTTCAGAGACCCCAAAGGAAGGAACATTCTTTATCCTTCGTGTTCCACGAGACAAGCGGAGGGTCCCTTTAAAATAAACTTCATGTACCCCTGGGCCCGAACCTGACCTGTGCAGGACAAGCTGTCAAAAAGTAGAATGTCCAGCTAAGTCACTTTTCACTGGTAACAACTACAAGTAACATAAGATGACAAATGCTTTAACAGTGAGGTAGAGGGCCGGGACACTGTCCTGCCTGGACCAGGAACACGGGCTAAAATCCTTCAGAGGGGACTGTCCACACTTAAACAGGCATCCTCTTAGGGGTGCTTTATTACAACCGTCCACAAGTGATCCCTGGAATTCACAGCCCAGTGGGCCCAGTTACATGGAGTGCTCTACCAGCTAACGTCCCTTAGCTGACTGATTTTAACCAGATGAACAGCAACAGAAATAAAACCACTGCTTCAAGAAGTCACGCACAAAACCTAAGTGTAAGAGTTAATTACTATGATCCCAGCCCAGGTGCTTTTAATCTTGTTTCTGGAACTGCTGAGAAGATTTTGAAGAGAAAAATGAAGCAAAGCCTGGGCTCCAACTCTGCTACCTAATTTCCTAGAAATCACTAAAATCTCTTTAAAAAGGAATAAAGTTCTCGAAATACACTGTGGAATAAATATTACATTATTTAATAATTTAGGGGCTTAATACTATAATATATATATCCAAATACTATAATATATATATATAAATACTATAATATATATATATCCAAATATATTAAACCCCTAACTCTCATATTAAGATAATACAAGAAATACAGTAATAAGCAGATGTTGACATTATACAAATATAAATAATGATTTGCCAATAAGGTGAATTTACCTAAAATCTCATAAAAATGTCTCTTTTTGAGAAATTAGTTTTTTACATTATTTTTATATCCCAAGTAATGTTTATATTAAATTGCTTTTTCAGACTATCTCCTCAAATGTTAAAGATGACACTGAGCTTATGTGACCACTTAAAATCATCTGACTATACCACCACAGAATACAAATGAAGAGCAAAGAAAGTATATAAAAAGTAGAGAATATTAACATAAAATGTCAACCACATCAAAGTATAATACAAATAAATTAGTACAAAATAACTTTGAGTTTTTTGACATATTAGGCTGAGTTCTTCCACATTATGTGTGAATATTAAACAGGTAGTTTAGGGTAGTCTCTGGTGCAATTTACACTAGAGATTTAACAAGTAGTTTTATTTCAAAGTTCACCTCTGCCCACATTTCCTTATTTATAGCAACTTTTTTTAAAAGTTGGCACGATTTAGCTAAAAATGAAAAAGAGGAAAGTGAACACCAAAATACAGCCTATCTTTAACAAAGAGCTCATTTCCTTAGGTCTGCAATGTCTGAGGGGTGGTAAAGAGGGAAGGAAGATGAAAAGGTCCACAACTGGGTGATTCAAGCATTCATCCCAGTCCCCAGGGAAAGTCGCATGAGACCAACCAGCCGACACAGTGCCCAGCGAGCCTCTGGAACTGCAGTAGTCCTCCAGGAACAAGTGTGAGGCAAAATAAAGCAGAAGGAACACTGCCATGAGGTCAGCCTCGAACTGGGCAGAGAATTCTGCTTTCGTGGGTTTGGGACATTGAGTGACATCGGTATGCACTAGTTTAACTCAAGCACCACAGCTCCTGGCCTGTTACAGAGTCCTTGTTCATGACACATTGTCAAATAAATATTTGAGACACAAAAATTTGAGATCAAAACAGGAGAAATACTGTTTTGTTCCAATAAACAATTGTTAAGTATAAAGGAAGATGGAGTGTTCGGCTTTATCATTAGATGCTAGCTTTTTAAATAATAATAATAGTAATAATAATAATAATCCACTAAAAAACTGCCAGGAGCCCAGGCATCTCTCTGTTGCTTCTGCTTTTCCCTGAGACGGTGGCAGGGCAGGGAGGTGTTTAACAAGCACAGAATCTCTGCCTTCACACTCCTCTAGCAGCAAGACCTCTGTGACAACGACCACTCCGGTGCCCAGCTTAAGCGCGGCCTGGAAGGCAGGGGGCACGTGGAAAGGGAGCAGATGAGCTCTGAGGCCCCAGCAAGCACCCGCCTGTTCAGCTGTGTCACCTGTCGGCAAAACACATGCAAAAAAGGAAGCCAAAGGACATGATTAATCCTTCCGGATCAGTAAAAGAGTATGTAAAGGAGTAAAAACAGATTCAAGCAAAAACAAAAGAATGTTAGAAGATTGAGATAAGTGAATTTTTCTCTTTTGTTATTCTCTAATCTACTCTGATCCTAGCTGAAGGCTCTAAGTTTTTTCCTCTTTTCTTCTTATTAGTGCATGCTCATACTAATAAATGATCGCACTCCTTGTGGGACCTGGAACACGGTCACAGTGTATCTGCCTTCTTTTGGCCTCCCCTCTCCCTTTTCTCCTTTGGCTCTCTGTTTAAAAGGTTCTTAAGGGTGTAAAATGAACTGCAGATTCCAGAGAAGAACAAATGCATATAAAATCTCGCAGGCCGTTTCTCACCTAGGAGCTGTTTGGGAGCTGCTATGAGACCCACAGGTCACCCATGAAGAGCAGCATGGTGTCTGGAACACTGAGGTTAAATAACAGATCTATGTTGGGAAATGCTTGGGTTTATTGATAAAGAGATAAACTGATCGTACTATAAAAGTATAGTCCTCTCGCCTTCAAGCAGGATCAAAGGAGTCAGAAATGAAACCCTTCGAGGTGTGAATATCTTTGAGAATTCCAAGGCTGACCAGACCAGGTGCAGCCTGGTGTAAATGTAGTGGGTCTGATTAATCCCAGTACAGCAGCACCTGCCGCAATGGCAGAGAATGCTATACACCAAACGCCAGGGCGGGAAGAAAGCCGGCCCTGGGTGAAGGTCTACGAGGCTCCTGGGGCCCAAGTTCAAGGGTCCCGACGGCTCCAGTTTCCAGCTCCCCACTCCCCACTTACCTGAACCAGTACACAAAGACAGAGCCAGGGCGATGAGTCAGGGAAAAGATTTGCCAGGGAGACAAGAAAGAGGACTAGGTACAAATCGTCAACCCCACAAGGGACCATTCTGTTTAAATCCTTTGTATTTCATATCTCAAATGAACTGGGGCTTTTCGACAAGGCTAATTTCCTAAATCCTTTTATTTCAGTAATAGCCAAGCAAGCCCTCCAAAATACGAGTGCATTCAATTTGATAGATGCCCTTGTCACCTTATCCCGGCCCCAAAAGAAACTCCCAGACTGAACATAATGATTTATTTTGGGAGCGTTTGAGCTTTTGGCAATGTGTATTATTACAACATATATACATTCCAACCTCTAAAAAGAGATACGCCACTCCACACACCTCTCTGACCTCTAAACCATTTTATTCTAGAACACCAATTTATGGAGCAATGAATGAAAACTTTGGAAAACACTGCAGTGATGTTTTTACAGAACGTTAAAATTTAAGTTTAACTCTCTTATTACCTGGGATGCAACAAAGTTATACAGACTGATAAGACATAATGAATAAAATTACATTTTTAATCATAAAAAGATTTTATATTATTTAGAAGAGGCCCGGAGCCATGAATAGAGCCTTTCTACTGCTCGATTGCCCGAGCGTAAGAGAATCAGGACAGAAGCCCCGGGACAGACACCTGCAAACGCGAAGTGCGTGAGACGGCGCTCGCTCGCTCGCCAGCTCGAACAAGGCCGGGGCGCTGTTTCTGACCAGGATTGCTATCCTGCACTTTCATCGGATATTCGAGCGAGAGCCCCCCCGAAAGCAAGCCCTCTGCCCAACAACGCAAGGTGCGAATTCAAACTGGGTCACACGTCTGTCATTTCATTACATGAGACTGAACCTGGAACTCATTTTTGTGGCTTTCTACTAGGTCCCCCAGAACAGTTGCGGGATAATCTTCCCAGCCCTTAGCCAGCTAGGAGCTCATTAAAGCCCGCTCCGAACCGAACCGAACCGAACAGAACCAAACCACCTGCCGGGAAAGGCCGGGCAGCTCAGTACGGGAATTGCAGGAACCCAGGTGACACATTCACCAAGCTGCTCACTTTAATAGGGTCTTTTTTTGTCTTTACTTTTCCTCTTTATTCCTTTTGTGCACATATCTTAGTCTGCTTTACTGTGCCAAACACTTTGTTAAAGTGGTTCAATATTTAATTAAGGATTAAGTGGTAAAGCATTTGTCTATCACAGTCTCACAACCTCAGTGTTTGCACAGCGGTGTGACACAGCCCAGCTCCTGTCCTGTCCCCTCCTCTCCTCCAGATGAGCGGCTGAGGCGCCTGTAAGGTCAGCGTCTCCTGTGCCTCTTCCCAGGGATTCAAGGAACTATTTTTCATCTGCAGAGCCAGAATGTGGTGCCTAATTTGTCCTCGCACCATGGACGCTTCCAGTTTGCGCCTCGGGTGTGTCTTCCTGTGTGACAGATACGCTGTGGCAGACCTGAAGAGCAGCTGCCCAGAGCTCATAAACACACAGCACCCCGGGCAGGACCTCTGGGCTGTGGCAGGCCCCGGGGCGGGGGGAGCCAAGGGCAGCGGTTGTGGGGTTCACCCTCTTCCTTCTCCGCCCTCTGCTAAAGTCTGCGTGCCTGCGTGAGCAGTGACCAAGGCGTGACCAGAGTTCCGAGGCGTGCGGCCCACAGCCCCAGGTCTGCATGGGTGCACACACATATGCACACACGCACATGCACACAAAGTACACATTTCCAAATCTATTTGGCTATGGAGAACTTTGTGCACAGAATACTTTTGTAGCACATACTTTGGAAAATATTTAGTAAACCATTCAAACAGACCAAGCATATACATGTTTATCCATACATATCTAGATATGCACGCAAGTAGTAAAGACACACTCATTCACCCATCCACTCCACTAGCTCTGTGACAGCAAGTGTACATGAAGATCAGACGTACATGTCTGCACATCTGAACAGGCCTGTGCGTGGTGCCTTGTGAGACAGAAAAATCTGAAAATTATCTCTGACACATTTTGTATTCTCTCATTTGCATAAAAAATGCTCTTAAAAACAGTATAATGCACACAATACTTAATCTATTAACAAAAACCAGTTATCTCTTTTAAGAAACTGTAAGCTGTAAGCCAAGGAGACACCATATGCATTACAAAAATGTTTTACTATTAAATAACACTAATATATTTTAACTCATTTTTAGCCTACACAATCTTCCAGACTCTAAAATTAAAAATTAACTGATTTAATTTAAAAAATCAAAAATATACTTGAAATACACATACTTTAGGATTTAAGAACCATAAACACAAGATAAATATGTTTTAATTAGGTGGCAAGTAATCAATAAGCACTAAAAACCTTCACCCATGACTTTAGCAGTTTCCTAGGACAAGTCCTTCTCTCAGCGCTCCTCTCATCCCCAACTTTCACGGTGCCCTGAGAAGAGCCCACAGTGACTGGCCAGAGCGCTGGCTATGAAGTCAAACTTCAAAGTGCTAAGCACACTTTCACTGGGACAGCGGAGGTCAGCGCACACACGCTGACCTGCGCAGCGACTTCAGAAGGGCCTTTCTTGTGAACACACGCCACAGACCTGGCGAACTGTCCTTCCCTGGTCCATGCACGGCTAGAACAACTTCTTAGAGTCCGTCCAATTCCTTCTCCCGTGTGGCTATTCCCCAATGAGTCTGCTCCACGAACAGCCATCCCGTCCACCTCGGAACATAAAATTTGCAGTCCATGCTGCTCATGGAATGTGTTGTTATATCTCACATTATTAATTTACACAACTGCTGAACTACTCCTAACTATGGCTTTGCACGAATCTCTACTGTAATCTTCTAGGAGTGGAGAACATTTTCTTTTCTGAATCCTGAGCTACCTCTAGAAAAGATTAAGCACATAAGTTATTTCATAGACCAATGAGATTTCACCACTGAATCTGAAAATCTCCCTATTCTAAAAAATTTTAAAAAGGAAGTTTGGAAAAGTGAAGTAACTTGCCCTAGGATATTCAGTTGCTTGAGAATTGAATCAAGCCAAGAATCCAAGTGTTTGATTTTAAACTAGAGTTGTTTTAGCCTCTGCTAAAAGACATAAATTATGCTAAAATACATTTATTCACTTTTGAGTTTTAAGAACCAACCTAGGTATATAACCAAGAATTCTGCATTTCCTCAAAGTTATCATTTTCTTTCAAATTAATCCTTGTACTCTCCTGGTAACATGGATAATGTATAGTTAATCTGGTTAAAAGTCTACAAACCCAGAACAGCCTTTTTATTAAGTTACTTCTTCCTTCTAAAACATGATGGGGGGGGATCCATTAAACTAAAGAAGCTTATTACTAGCACAATACTAGTTTATCAAGACCTTAACTAACAACAGTTGGGCAAAAGACCTACAATCCTCATTTTAAAAAGCTGCAATCCTTATTTTAAAAACAAACAAACAAAGGACTCAAACAAGTAAACTAAAAAGATTAGCTGCCATTCTCTCACTGCAAACTGGCTAATTCGGAAATGTTAAGAGCTCAAGATTGCAGCCCCCGTCTTCATCAAGCGCTGTGGACAGAAACGGAGATAGAAACTGATTCAACAGAGGTTCGCGTGGTACAGTGCGTGCACAGGCGCTACGTCTGAATGGACTGTTTGATTTTCTGAAGTTGGCAATGTTTTAGACAATGTGACACTGAAACATTTTCCCTCTTAACTCTTTGGTGACCATTGCTGACTTCATTTCTCAGATTTTTTTGAAACAGGTTTATAGGAAGACTGGTTGCTGTCTCCCTTTCCTTCTCTTTGCTTTTGAACGTGCTGCCTCTGTGCTTTATCACTCCTTCGTGATAGCGGTTGGATTTTTATTTTTATAAGAGAAAATTTAAAAATCAGTGCTTCCACATTTCCTAAAAATCCTTCCAAACACTGCACTTTCTTCCACAGCGTAGGCAGTGTCTCTCTGTGAATGCTGCCTTGGCTGGCTAAAGAGTTCTCCCAAGTCCTCAGGAGTCAGCTGAGCGTCAGTGACCAGGCACAGTACTGATTCCAAACAAAGAGAAATGGGACAGTGGGTCGGTGTTCACTCCCCGTCAGGATGGGTTGGAGAGGCAAAAAGTCAACTTAAAGACATTAAGTCCACAGATACAACACTTTGTGATGGCTTCAAAGAAAGAAAGAAAGAAAGAAAGAAAGAAAGAAAGAAAGAAAGAAGAGAAAGAGAAAGGAAAGAAAAAATAAAAAGAAAAAGTATGTGAGACAACTGATCCATGCTGAGTTTAAGGTAAAAGTTCCCTGGGAGAACCGAGCTCTGGACCTATTAATTTTACAAAACAGTGAAATGACTGCAGAAGTCTTTATCACCTTCTTTGTGTACCTATGTCAATATGAGCTTGAAGCTCTATTTGCAAAGGCTCACACACAAAGCAGATAATCTCTCAATGGGTAATTGAGTTGACACTATTAAAAACTGGAAGTTTCAAAGGTGGCAGACACAATGACCCACATTTCCTGGAAGTTTAAGATTCAATGAGAAAAGAGCGGATAAAAGTAAATAAACTGAAACAGAAGCCCTCACGTAACCTGCTATTATGTAGGCAGCAGATTTTCTTTGCATTTTTTTTTCTGATCTCTTTCAACTTTCTCTTCTCCTTACTATTTTCTGTACGATAATGTAATTAAGAAAATGTCTCTGGAATACCAGAGCTTCCTCAGCTTGCTTTAACAATATGTAAAATTTCTAGTCATCCTGAATAATGTCTTAATCACACTCATATCTCAGAGAATGTGCAGACATGTAAAAGTGACTAAGAAGGAAAGAGATCCTAGAGACCAGACATATTTACGGCTAAACTGACCTCTAAGAATATAAGGAATTCAACAGCACGTGTGGAAAGATAAAAGTAGACATTTCTAAGGAATCCACGATCTTCAAGACTTTAACATGGATTTTTCTCCTTTTTAAAAATACATCTGTTTTTTGATTTGACAGTTCCTTTCACAAAATTATTTTAAAAATAAAAAAAATTATAAAGCCATCTTAACCAGATGTGTAATACTTAAGAGAATTTTCCCTTTATATGCAATTTAGGAGTTAATTTGCCTGGAATGCAATCTTCTGTCAATTCAGTATTTTACATTATAAAACGAGAAATTCATCAAGAAAAAGAAAATAAGCAGACACAAATTATTACCAGTTCCTGTGCTTCACATATTTATACTAGAAAACCCAATACTCAAGTACAAATGGCTTTTAAAATATATTAGTACCTATTAATTTTACAAAATACTGGACTTAATGTGGAGTTTTGTACATGTATATAAATTTTGTTTATACCCTCTCCCTCATCATCTTCTCTTTTACTCCCTCCTTCCTCTCCATTTCCCCTTCTTTCTTATAAAAATTTCCTTTCTATTTTCATGTCATCCTTTTTATATTTCACATAATAGGGAAAACATGCCATATTTGTCTTTGAGTCTGCTTTATTTTACAATGGTGATCTTGAGTTCCATTCATTTTCCTGAAAATGACATAATTTCATTCTTTTCCAGGCTGAAAAATATCACATCTTTCTCAGTCACCTGTTGGTGGGAAAGTAGGCTGGTTCCATTATCTGGGCTACTGTGAGTGGTGCCACAGTAAGTGTGGGTGAGAAAGTGTCCCTTAATGCTGGCATTAATTCCTTTGGGTGCATTCCAAGGCATGGTGTCTCTGGGCCATATGGTAGCCTTATGTTTAGATTTTTTTAGTTACTTCCATTACAGTCTCAACAGTGGCTGTACTAATTTACACTCCACCAGCAGTGCAGAAGGGTTCCTTTTCCCCACATCCTCACCAGCATTTACTGCTTTTTGGTTTCTTGATGATAGTCATTCTGATTGGGTTGAGATGAAATCTCGATGTAATTTCAATTTGCATTTACCTAATGCTGAACACTTTTTTCATATACTTATTGGCCATTTGCACTTCCTTTGAAAAGCATTTCCTTTTCACTTCCTTGCTCAATTCTTTTGCCTATTTATCGACTGGGCTATTTGGGGTTTTCTGGTGTTTTACTTACAAGATATGGTAGCAGCCTGCATGAAAGCAGATGAGAGACTGTTATTTGACAAGAAGAAGAAAATTAAAAGGGAGGAAGAAGGAGATGTAAAGGAAGATAATGCTAGGCTGTAAGAAAAAAAGTTGTATCACTATGAGATCATTATACTGACATGAACTTGTCAAGGTGACAGACATCTACTTAGACTCTGGTAAGTGAAATAGCAAGTTAAAAGACAACATATATGGCACTGTCCATTTTTATTTTCAAAAATGAATTAATGTATCGAGAAATCTAGAATTATCTACAATGATACTGAGTTGTTTTAATTTGTGTCTAGGAGTGAGATTCTAAGCACATTTTTTCTTTTTCTCTAAAATCTTTTTTTGAATTATATTATAAAATGTTTCTAAGTGGAGGAAGAATTGTTATAAGTACTGAAGTGATGGATGCGTTAATTAGCTTTGTTGTAGTAATTATATTACAATGTTCCACATTTCACAATGTGAACACTTTAAAAATATATATATGATTTTGTCAATTATACTCATTAAGAAATTGGTAATAAAAATCACTCAAAATTATACAGAGTATAAAATGCTGATCAAAAATTTAGAATACAAAAATGAAATCTTGGTAGTATCTTTAGAGACATGTAAGTATAGGATCATATCATCTGTTGTCTAGGGATAATTTGATTTCCTCCTTTCTTATTTTATACTTTTGATTCTTTCTCTTACCTAACTGCCCTAGCTAGAATTTCAGTAATGTACTGAATAGGAGCAGTAAGAGTGAAGATTCATGCTGCTTTCTTGACTTTGGAGGAATTCTTCCAGTTTTTCCCTATGTAGATGTTAGCTGTGGGTTTATCATACGCAGCTTTTACTATATTGAAGTATGGTCCCTCAACACATGGATTCTTCAAATGTCTTCTTTAACTTTTATCATGAAGGCTGTTGAAGCCAGGCACGATGGTGCACATCTGTAACTCCAGTCTGGAGGAAGAAGAGCTCGGGAGTATAACAAGGTTGAGTCCCAGAGGAATTCAGTAAAACTTGTCTCAAAAAGAAAATAAAAATAAAGGAGCTAATGGTATAGATCAGTTGTATAAAGAAAAAAAAAGTCATGTTAAATTTTGTCAAAGGCTTTTTCTGAGTCAAATGAGATGACTGTACTTTTGTTAGATTGTACTTATTTGATATATTACATTTATTGATTTGTGTATGTTGAATTATCCTTGTGTCCTGATTAAGGCGTATGATCTGTTCAATGTGCTGCTGGATTCAGTTTTCTTAGTATTGTACTAAGGAATTTTGCATCTATGTTCATCAAAGCTATTGGTCTACAATTTTCTTCTTTTGTATGTCCTTATCTGATTTTTGCTATCCAGGTGATATTAGTCTTGTAGAATGAATTTAGAAGCATTCCCTCTCTTTCTATTTCATTGAATATTTTGAGGAGCATTGGTGCTAGTTTTTATCTGAACTTTTGGTAAAATCCTGAGGGAAATTCATCTATTCCAGGGTTTTTCTTTGTTAGAAGGCTTTTTATTTCTGCTCCAATCTCATAACTGGATATTTATCCATATCCTCTCAGTTTTTCATAAGTCATGAGTCTAGAAATTTATCTGTGTCTTTTAGATTCTCTAACTCAATAAAATATAGGTTTTCAACACAGTCTCCAGTGCACATCTAGATTTCAGTGTTGTCTGTTGTTTTTCATCTCTAATTATATTGATCTAGTTCTTCTCTTTTAGTTAGTTTGGCTAAAGGCTTATCAATCTTGTTTATCTTTTCAGAGAATCAACTCTTTGTTTCATTGGTCCTGTGTATTATTCTTAGTTTTTTGTATTTGTGAGGACTTACTTTACAGTCTAAAATATCTGTTTTAGAGAATGTTTCATGAAGTGCTGAAATGAATGTGTATTCTGCAGCTGTTGGATGGAATATTCTGTAGGTGTTTGTTAAGTCCATTTGATCTGTGATGTAGTTGGGAAGAAAGTGGATGGCCCATATAGTATTGAGAGTGGAATATTGAACTGACCCATTATTATTATATTGGGATCTATGTGTCCCCTTATGTCAAGTAGTGTTTGCTTTTTATGAAATCAGTCACATCAATGTTCAGTGCATATGTTGTTATGTCCTCTAAGTGGATTCTTCTCTTTATCAATATGTAACAGTCTGTCCTGATTAATGTTGTCTTGAAGCCTGCAATGTCAGCTACTCCTGCTTTCTTCCTGATTCCACTTTCATGGAATATTGTTTTTCATACTTTTAGTCTGATTATGTCTTAGCTAGTGAGGTATATTTCTTATAGGCAGCAAACAGTTGGGTCTTGTTTCTTAATCCAATCTTCCAGGCTGTACCTATTAATTGGAAAATGAGGACCATTTACATTCCCAACTGTTATAGAAAGGTGTGCAGTGATCCTGATATTTTATTGCTTTTCTAATATTTGATTCTTTCCTCATTCTCAGTAGTTTATTTATTTTGCCTCTTCTGTGTTTAAGATTACTTTACTTATGTTCTGAAAGACTAGCTTAGTGAGCATGAATTTCTTTAGTCTTTACTTATCTTGGAAGGTCTTTATTTCTTCTTTAACTCTGAAGGATAACTTTGCTATGTCAGGTAATCTAAATTGACAGTTACTTTCATTCCAGGCTTAAAATACAATGCTCCACTCCTTTCCAGAGTTTCTATAGTGATTTCAGCAGTTATTCTGATGGATCTACTTCTGTAAGTGACACTGCTATTATTGCTTTCTGCTATTATTGCACTGAATACTTTTTTCTTTGCCAATACTCTGAATTGTGTTGGCCTTTTCTACAACAAAAATTCATGTTTGGTTGTCTAATTGTGTTTCAGGCTTCTTAGATATTTTACTCATTTTTTTTTTTGTAGTACTATGGACGGTACTAATGAGCTGCATTTCCAGCCCTTTATTTATTATTTTGAGACAGAATCTTGCTAAGTCACAGCATAGACTTGAATTTGTGATTCTCCTGGTTCAGCTTCTCAAACTGCTGGGATTACAGGTATGCATCACCACACTTGGCTTTTTTTTTTCCTTATTAATGTCTGAATATGATAAGTTTACCAATCTTATCTTCAAGCCTTGAAAACCTGCCTTGTCCTTGACCAAATGTACTGCTCAGGCTTTCTACTGTTTTGTTGTTGTTGTTTTATCACACTTTTCATATCCAAGATTTCTGTTTATTTCTTCTTTAGAATCTGTCTTTGTTGAATTTTTCATGTATTATCTTCCTTAATTCATTAAGCTATTTGTTTTATATCCATTCTGAAGTCAGTGGTATTCCCTGTGCTTTATAGAAAATATGGCCTAACTGGAAACTAAACTTTGACAGCCGATGTCACACAGATTACACCTCACTATTGCTCATACTCTGTAAGGGCACAGACAGGTGGATTGAGGCTGGCATTTGTGACTGTTACTTAGGTCTCCTTTAGGAGGGAAACAATGGATATCAGTCTTTTATATTCTTTGTCTGTCATTTCATCCTCCTTTATATTTGCATTCAGTTGTTGACAAGTTATGAACTTTTAGAAGAATTATTTTGTCTTGCTTTTGCCATACTTCTTGTATTTTTATGTTGGCATTTGTGCATCTAGTGAGATGGGTATTTCTTCCACTTTTATGTGAGACTATTTTTCTTAGTGTCTAACACTGTTTGGATGGTTTGATCCCCAATACTTATCAAAAAGGAGAAAACAAACTTCAGTAATGATGACAACACAAAGACAGACCAGATACAAACTTCATTAATGATGACAACACAAAGACAGACCAGATACACTACAAATCAATTAAAGGCAACAACTAAGCCACCATTAACAACAGAAAAGAAAGAAGCAACAGTATAGAGTAAATAAAAGGCCACGAATTAACAAAAGTTAAAGGTAATGATAAAACAGGGTAGGAAAAAGAAAAATGGAGAAGTAACATTTTAAAACAAAAGTAAAGAAAGGTGAGGAGAAGGAAAAAATGGGGCAAAATAACAAATTTTAAAAGTTGATGAAAATTAGGTAAAAGCAATATAGAAAAAAAGAATACAAGAAAAGTAAAAGGGGTCAATTTGCCCTTCCCACAGGCTGGCTGAAGCCAGGTGGGTCCTGAGAGGAGAAACAAGTAGCCAGTTTGCCCTTCCCATGAGATGGCAGACACCATGCGGGTCCCAGGAGGAGAAACGAAAAGCTAATTCACTCTACCCATGAGTTGGCAGATGCCATGCTGGGCTCAGGAGGAGAAACAAGAAGCCAATTCTTCCTACCTAGGAACCAGAAGAAGCCATGCTGAGCCTAGGAAGTGAACAAGAAGTCAATTTGCCATTCCCATAAGCCAACTGGTGCATGGGCTGGGAGACAAGAACACGGTCCCCTCACCACCATTGTTAGCAACTTAGGTACAAAAACAACTTAATGCTTATATTGTTTGATTGACTTTGCAGATCTAGAGCTGGTAGTTTGAGCTTCTACTGAAAGGATAACAATATGCAATGGGAACTTCCTTCTGTCTTGTTTTTGAAATCCAATATTGTTCTGTTTTGTTTTGTACTGTCTTACTGCTTTGTTATCTTTAATGATCTGTTTTGATTGGTTTTATTCTGTTCTGCTTGGTTTTATTATGTCTGATGGTATGGGCAGCAATTTTGAAGATAACGAGAGGCGTTATGGTAACCATTGTTCTGTTTTGAAGTCTGATCACTTTCACTGTTTTAACTGGCTTTATTTTGTTTGGTTTTATTCTCTTTGAAAAAAAAATAAAAGTAAAAGGATAAAAGAAAGAGGAAGGTCAAAAAACGAAGGGTAGAGAAAATGAAAACCACATTCAAAAACATTTTCGATGCTGAGATATTTGTATAGGTAAAGTGTCTCTCCCTCTCTGGAATCCACAAGGTATGGGGAGAGAATGAGCAATCCAACTGGAGCCTTCTGTGTTCCCACACCCACAAATGGGCTGCTGTTGTGTGGGTGCTGAGTCCTGTACCACTTTTCCTATGGGGCTGAACCAGTCAATGGAATATTGTCTGCCTCATGGCTGTGTTCGCTCCAGAGGCTTTCAGTGCTTGTCTGTACCCCATGCACACTGAGCCACTGTTCTCTACTAGCTTTGTAGCCTGTGGGCTAGTGAGTTGCCACACTTGCTGACCCTGTTTGTGATACACCCCCCCAAAGTGGCACATATTCAAGCAGAGGGGTGTCCCCAACACAGTAGGTGAGGAAAGCAATCAGACTGCTGAGTTCTGTGCTGGAAGAGGAGGAAGATCCAAGCAATCCACTGGGCTAACCCCAGTGCTTTCACACCCAGTCCCTCAGGAAACCTCACATGACCAGCCTGGCTCCTCACCAGGGGCTGGAGCTGCCAAATACTGTGTCTTCTCAGCCTGTGCTTAACTTCTCAGGATCTGGGATGAGCCTGCCCCCTCTCCACTGTCTCTTCTGGTCTTTACCCAGTCACTGCGGTAGGGTGGCCCCAAAACCCCTGAAGTTGGTTGTTCTGTGACTTGATTCCTAGAGTAGCTAGACTCAAACAACAATCCCTTCTCAGATGGTGTCAAGTTAGGTCACTCGGAGTCATGGTGGCCCTGAATGGGCTTCTGCCACCCTCCCTACCATGCAAGAGGCACCACTTTCACACTGGATTCACGGCCGGACTTAATGACTGTGGGGTTTCCTGTGGCTATTCTACCACGGTTTTGTGCTTGCAGAACCAGGTTCCCCTTCATTCTGGAGCCAGAACTGGCACTGCAGATTGCTTCATTCTTTTCTCAGTGTTGCCTTTCTATGCTGCATGATTTTTAGTTTTCCTCCTGGATCCCACAAGCTTTTCTTTTTCGCCTCAGAGAGGCTGTGCAGGCCTGGGTGTTTCTACTCCACCATCTTTGTTCTTGCCAGTCAGTTTGTGCCTGGCTCCTTGGATGGTTTCTACAATGTCCACAAATTGGGCAAACTTATTTTTATTAGAAGAGATTTTTTAAAAATGCAAGAGGATAAACTCTCCTACAAGAACTCACGCTGAGAACACTCTTTTCATAAAGAGCTGGATTCACTCAAACCAACCACCATGAATTGGAAAGATTATATGATAAAATGGTAACTATGGCCCAATTATAACTGGGTGTCAGGAGTAAAGTTAAGTAATGAGAGTGGGTAAATGAGAATTTTCTAGTTGATAGGCTGGGAGGGAATGTGGTTTACTACAAAGGCAGTGCTTTTAACACTAATTTGTGTCTTACATCATTTTATCTTCTAGATGAATCACAAACAAGGAACTGAATGATCAAGCTAGCATTGCTAGAGTTCCCCTTGATTGGGACAGGACAGATGGTGATGCATTTTAAACTGACACAGGATAAGGGCCTCCACAGGCATCAAATTTAGCCCCACTTTTTACTGTGCCAACACTTATACATCATCTTTTAGAAGCTGGAGTACAAGAGACTGATAGGTGAAAACAGAATTTGAATTAGAAAATGAATTTTTAATTCATTTAATTCTTAATTGAAGAATATAGACCTACAAGCAGGAAAGTAACAAGCATACTTCCTACAGGTATGAATGAAGCCGAGTACACCAGGAGCCCAAGCAACGTTCTCACCAGAGCACATTGGCATAAATAAGACACAAATTCCAGAAGCGGGAAAGCTACATTTTAATACAGAAAACAGGCAAAACTGACAGGAAGAAAAGAGCTTGAGTCAGGAGAATGAAGAAAAAAAAAATCTGCAAGTAACACAAAATATCAGATTTCAAGATTTATTAAAGTAAATAGGTAATTATTTTAACACTTTTCACATATCACAATGAATAAATCCTAAAGAGCCAGATATAAAACTATTTCCAATGCTCTTAAAATTCATTTCATAATAAAAATGACAAATTTGATTCTTCTCTTTCAGACATAACTTCAGAGAGTTCAGAGAGAGAAATGTCTAAGCTAAGAAAGTTTGATTGCATAAGGATAGTTATTTATCTGGGTCTTGATGCAGGAAGAGAATTAAAACTTGGGTGCTTAGGGCTGGGGATTTAGCTCAGTGGCATAAGCGCCTGCCTGGCAAGTGCGAGGTCACAAGTTTGAGCCCTGGCATTAAAAAAATAAAAATAAAAATAAAAAAATTGGGTGCTTTATCTTTAAGAGCATCTTTCTCAGAACTGAAAGAAACAAAGGGCTTTTTTTTATGTTTTTAGTGACTGAACTCAGTTAGTTGATTGTGTTTGATAAGTCCTCAATAAATGTACCAAGATATGGTTAATTCCCCTTGAAGATAATGTTTAATTGTATCTGAAAAAGAAACATTTTCCTGTAGCTCACCACATGCCCAGAAATTTACCCGATGCTGGAGTAACAGCATAATGAAGCAAAAGGTAGTCTATGAAAAGCATGAGTCAATGATAAATCAATAAAAGAGGATCATCAGAAATGTATCCATTGTGTAAAAGGAAAAGAGGCCAAGCCTTCAGGGACATGCCAGAAAAGTCTAAGGCCGCAATTTATCTTCAGATAAATCACCAAAGTAAAGAAACATTTTTAGATCTGTAGACTATTCATGATGAATAATGCCTAAAGAGATCTATAAATGACAGGAGACAAATAAAGTTGATCACTCTACCTCACAAGGAAGGAATGAAACCCTTTCCATATCCACCAGAATAAACAATCTTCACAGTACAGGGAGGCAGCTTAGCACAAGGGCTCAGGGTGTGGGTTCTGGACCCAGACTATATAGGGGCCTGCTTCTCCACCCCCACTTGAGCTGTGTGGACTGTGGCAGGACTACAGATCTCTGTCTCTGTGTCTTCCTCTGAATTCTTTATTGGTATTCCACAAAGTCAGCGTTATGCTTAAAAGAGTTATCGCGTGAGTAGAAAACTCAGTGCCTGACAGTATTCAACCGCAAGCTGTTTAAACAGTTTGGATAATCCCTGTTGGTACCATTATAGTTTAATGTACTGAATCTTCAGATATTTCTTTGGGTCATCTACTGTAGCTATCACTATGTACCTTTCAGGTAAAATATCAAGAATTATGTCCAACTCCAAAGAGATTTAAGTTACAATAGAGTTGATGGATAGACAGATCTAATAAACTGGATAGATCTCATGAAGGGACTGTCAATTAGCAATATGCCTTTTTAATCTATTATAAATTTTAAAAGGGCAACAACCTTTCAAATCCTTTAAAAAAATAAAGATTAGAGTTTTCCAGTTAAAACAACAGGCTCCACTTATATTCATAGGCACATTCTTCTACCAAAATGACAGTAAGGGGCATCTTTTAAAGTTTAAATTCACAAGGACAGAGTCCACAACCTTATTTTCGAGAGGAGATTTTTTTTAGTGGCTGTCTTAGTTACCTTACTTTTGTTGCTGAGACAAAATACCTGATGCCCTACATAAAGGAAGGAAAGGTTTATTTCTTATAGTTTTTTGGAGCTTTCAGTTCCTTCAGCTGGCTCCAAGGCAGGGTGGCATGGCTGAGGGACAACCTTTCACAATGGCCACAAACAGCAAGAGTGAAAGGCAAAAGAGAGGAAAGCAGGCCTCCTCCCCTCCCTTATACAGTATGCCAGCTCCACCCTTGGGCGGGTGCAACACTTACACCACCAGTTGTGCTAGATGATGAACCAACCACAAATGCTAGATTCAGCTGCCTCCATGACTGCATGAGGCTTGGGTGCCATCTAGACACAAACCATAACAGTGGCCTTACAAAACAAAACAAAACAAAACAAAACAAAACACATGTTTGTGTTCCAGTTTGTGTTCAAAAGCAGTGAAGGGCAGTCTCACATTCTCCCACCAGGTAACCTCCCTCCTGAAAGTCAGAAGCCAGTCCTCCTAGTAAGCTGAATGTCTTGGGTACTTTGACATAGCAATGAAAATCTAACTCGGATTCAAGACAAGAAGTATCTTAAATGGATCCTTAGGATGACAAAACTGATGAGGAAGGAAGAAACCAAGAAAATAACAATGTCAAACATATAGAGAGAAATAAGTATAGAATGGTGAGAAGAGTCTGAGATTATATTTTCAAAAAAATAAAATTACTAGAACAGTTAAGAGAGTACTTACAAACAGAATACAGTTTGGAAGAAAATTAAGCCTACTCTTAAGAAGTATAATTCCAGTAAAAAGTTACCACAGAATATGACAATAATCCCAGCACTTTGGGAGGCTGAGGAAGGACAGTTGCGAGTACAAGGCCACCCTAAGCAATTTAGTGACTTAGTAAGAACTGGTCTCAAAAGAACAAAATACAAAAGGGCAGTGTGAAATGCCCTAAGTTCAATTCCCAATACAAGAAGGAAAGAAAGAAAGAAGGAAGAGGAAAGGAGGAAGGGAGAGAGGAAAAAAAAAAACTACCACATGGCAGAACTATGAATAACATTTAGTCTTAATAATGTAAACTATGTCAACCAAAATTAAAATACTGGAAGGAGGGGAAGGCAAGAAATGTGCATATTTGTGGGAACAGGAAATGGAAAATAAAATTCTTATCTTTTGTGGGAAATCAGTAGTGTTCTTAAAATTAAATAGCAGCACTCTAAGCTGGTTTTTGGAGATACCACAGTAAATGCCAAAAGAATAAGCTAAAGTAACTAAAGGTGGTTGTCCCTACGAAACAGGAAATGAGGAAATTGTGATACAATTACATGATTTGACTACTACTCTGTAAACAGTACACCTATAAAAAATGGTAAAATGTATATAAAATACCAATTAAATAAAAACAATTTCTTAACTATAGTACTATAATTTGGAAACTGGAACTGACTTAGAATAAAGAACTCTATTCACATAGAGTTCTATTAATATACTGTTATACCATCTTGAATATTTTTGGTATATATACATATATTTGTAAAGAATTTTTTAAAAATGAAACCGTAGTCTATGCTGAATATACAAATTTACATAGTACTTCTTCTAAGATGAACACTACATCACTAACATCTTCTGTTATCTCAGTTATTTTGTTAAGTTACCTTCTGCTCTAGCATCGCTTACTTAGCCATTTTCCTGCTTACTCTTTGGCAAAGGGAGCATAAAGATGGCTTTGCTTTCTCCCATTCCTTGCCTTGACCCTTCCCTGACTCCCTCTCTCCTCTGAGCCAGTCACTCCTCTGTCCCTCCTCGTGGACTCCTCCTCACCTTCAACTCTGACGTGCCACAGAATCTCCTCCTTCTCCTTGTGGACTCCAGCGACAACACGTTACCTGGTCCACAACAGTCACCATGTTCAGTTATTTCTAGATTTCAAATAACTTGGCTCTTCCGATTTTCATCACCTCCACGGTACCATCCTGCCCAAGCCACCATTCTCAGCAGCCTGCAGGCCCCCCTGAACCCGACCCCCCAAGGCGGCTTCCGCCTCCTTCTAAGGCTTCCACCACCTCACCATCACAATGACCTCCGAGGAGCACAGAGCACTGTGGTGGTCTGCTTCGATGGCTTCCTGTTGTTTTCAGAATAAACTACAAATGCCTCCCTGCCTGCAGGGCCCTGTACAATCAGATCATTGCCAACATTCCTACTTCCATTTCATACCACTTCTGCACATTTCACACACTCTCGCGCCAGTCCTAGCACCCTGACCACACTGCCCTTTCTGTCCTTTGCATGAACTAAGATCCTTCCTGACTGAGCCTCGGCATAGCATTATCCTCTGCCTGGGAGGACTCCTCCCTCCCTGCCCTAACTCCTTCCTGGCTAACTCCTGTCTGTCTTGAGTAAGATCTTCAAGTGGCTCACAGGACCCCTGGAATAGCCAGTGTTCGTACTTAGGAATCTACAGCAGACAGCAATGTAATAAAAGAAATTGCAGATTTTTTGGTCTAATGTCTTATAAGAATATAAATATCAAGAGAATAAACTGTTCAGGGCTAGATCCCCAATGCCTAGCACCATGTCTCATTATAGCAGATAACAAATATCCATAGAAGACATAAGTGATTCTGAAATGCAGGCCTTGGCATTTAAAAGTCTTCTCAACTCTAGCACCGTAATAAACTTCCATCTCCATCTAGATGCCTATAGATGTCCCAAATTCAATATATTCAAAACTGGGCCTTTGGTTAAAATCATGACCCCCTCCCACACTTTTTTCCACGCTTTCTTCCAATTAATAGCTTCTTGCCAATTCTGCTCTTCAACTCTTTCTTGAGTTGGCTCCCACTTAACCTATTCTGCCACAGCCTTAGTTCAGTCCTTACCAAATCTTATGGGAATGACTATGATATTTACTAAGGTGTCTCGGGCCCTCTGGCATCAACTTCACTTGTCTTCCTAAATCAGTGACTAATGTGATTGTCTTAAACTAAAACTAGCTTGGTCCTATCAGTGCCATGTTTCCTCACAAGTGAAATATGACTACTGCACCGTACCTTAATTCTCTGGTCTGTCTCTCCACTTGCTCCTCTGTGGACCAAGTCCACACTGTGTGTTATTGAATTTTGTGTCCTTAGGCTCTATTAAACTGTAATAGCAGCCTGACTACTTAACTCAGTGACCTGTTCTCAGTGCAGACCTCAGGGAGTTATGGCTGGCTATGGTGGGAATGCGGGGTCCTGACCCCCCTTACCGGGCCATCTATCCAGTTTGTGTTTGCAGTGGGCGACCCTGAGGGATGAGCAGATGTCCCTCCAGGACAAGCAGCAGTCTTGCTCACTCTAACAGCAGGAGGTACCGCGTTCCGGGCTCCTCCGAGGGAGTTCACTGTAGCTACTGTGCCCCTCTGCACCATACCACGCCGCCCCACGAGCGGGGTGCGAGTGCAGTCCTCCCCATCCTGCATGCCGTGTGGATTAAAGCCTTCTGTCTTCCACCTAGGAGGCTCGTGTGTTCTGCCAGGCCAGTGGAACAGTAAGTCTGCCTACAAGCAGACAGGCACCAAATCCCAGGCCCACCAACTTGCCTCTTAGCAATTCAAAGATAGATAGGATCAAACACATGACATTTGAACTAGGGAATGACACTGCCATGTCTTCCTCATTACTCAGTGCATAGAAGCCTCGCCGCTCATAGGTGGAACTTTTGGGAGTGACTGGGTCGTGGGTGTGATTTCGGATAGTCCTCTGACTGGCTCAGCACAGTTCTGGGTGGGGGGTGGAGTTACTGGAGAGAGGCTGGAAGGAAAAGGAAGGAGGAAAGCTCGCTGCTTCCCACCTGCCCTGCTTCGCCATGGCCTTTTTCTCTTCACCATGCCGCCCCACCATCGAGCGATCCAGCTACAAACTGCGCCAAACTAAACCTTTCCTTCTCCAGCTTGCGGGTGCTGGGTACTTTGTCCCAGCGGTGGGGAACTAATAAGACAGTAAACATAATACAGCTGTACCTTGGTTCACAAACTCAATCTTCTCCATGGTTCTGGCTGCAAACCGAACTAGACAAGAACCAAATCAGACCTCCCCATAAGGTCAGCATTGAAGCTGACTGTTGAATTCAATTCAGTTCTCTTCCAACTCAGTTGGGGTCAAGAATCATGGAAAGAATCAAGTTCATGAACCAAGGAACCACTGCATATGAAAATCTAGGCTCCACAAAATTTAACTTACAATTAAATTTTTTACCTGCTTGTTTTAACCATTCAACTGTTGAAATCCTTCTTCCCCAAAACAAATAACCTTCAAGATTCTGTTTATATTTTCATGTCTTTGTAAGATGGAAGTGTTTTCTAGTACATTATATCTCTCCAATTGCAAAACATAAATCTCACACCCAAGAAATTTGCAGTCTACCTTAAAGAACCAATCAAGTTTGTAGCCTCTAAAACAAAACGAAACCAGAGTTGACAACAGAGAGCTGAAGCATGGATCTGTGCACTCGGAAGCTGCTGGAACTCTTGGCACCTCCCTCAGCGCTGGGCGTGTGTTTTCAGCATCTATTTAAAGTAGCTCCTTTTGATAACAAACCTTCTCCTGGGCATGGAGCAAATGACTGGGCAATTCTTTCTTTAAGCCTGGGAAAGCTGATGAGCTCAGAGGAAGGCAGTACATGCAGGGAATGTGCTTGCAGAATAACAGATTCAGGAAAGGGTGGAGGAAGAACCTCCCAGGGCTGTCACTGAGGCTAGCGTGGAAATGCTGAACCATGCAGCAGGATTCCGAGGCTAACTGGAATAAGCAGACTGGAAGTGACTGGCTGGTAAGGAAAACCCCATGAAACACTGAGAAAAACAACAGGTAACAGCGATAAGAAAATGAAAGGAGAGAAAGGTGTTAGTTTTGAACACTGGTAGTGCAGGTGCTCTCAGTGCAGAGCTGACCTCCCATCCCGTCAGCTCCCTGGACTCCAGGAGGAGAGTACCCCACCCGGCCTGTCCCCTGCAAGGGACAGAGGCAGGGCAGTCGCTGGGCTGAGGGCTCAACTGCTTCCCCAAGCGAGCTCTGAACTGACGCTTTTCTACACTAAATGTGTGACACAATTGTGCTAAGAACTTACATCTACATTTCGAAGGATTCTACCAGTGCTGGCTAGGAAAGGAGCCCATGTGAAACTGTCAGCACTCAGCGGAACCTGGAGGGGTCTCCCCAACACTGAGCTATGAATAACACCGCAGTAGTTAGATCTGCAGACTCCTTACCTAAGAAAGGCAGTGTGGACCACAGGAATTCTAATATAAACTTCTAAGGCTGATACTAATCTGTACATCACTATACACCCCCAACACAAATCTTTCCTTTAAAATGTAATCACTATTTGATAAATGTTGTAGTCAGGGGTTGCAAGGAGAACAATTACATACAGGACACAGAATTTATATTATTTTATGATGGTCCCCTAGAGTTAAATACAAGAAAGTGCGGGAAATCTGTCCACAACACTAAAGATCTAGAAAATCCAGCCAAGGGCCTTGCTCCCACAGCAACGTCCTCCATGAGTCCAGCTGAAGACCTAGAGCCCATGACAGTGCCTCCCACAAGTCCAAGTGGAGGCCCAGAGCCCACAACAATGACTCATGAAAGTCTGTTTTATGGATCTGCACTGGGAAGGCCCGAAGGTCAGCAGTGGAAGCCAGAAAGTCTATGCCAGGAGGCTGAGGGTTCTGCACTGGAGCCAAGAAGCAATGCTCAAAATAAGGACCAGGACTCCCCTGAAAAGTACCACAGCCATCCTCAGTGACAATGGAGTCCTGAGCTCCTCTGACGATGAGAACAGTTGAGTCCGTATCAGTAAGCCAGCATGACAAGCTTCTCCTGGAGACCAAACAGCACACATCTTCCCCATGGGAGCCAGGAGGCGATGCTTGATGTAAGGACCAGAGCTCCCCCAACGCGTACTGCAGCCACTCTCAGCAGCAACAAGGTCCTGAGCTCCTCCACTAATAACAGCCGAGTTCATATCGGGGAAGCCAACGTGACAGGCTTCTCCAGGAGAAGCAACAGCTTCAAACAATGCCACCACTTAGGAGAACCCACAGCACCACATTCTTCCTCTCCATGTCTCTTTTGATGCTGGCAGCTTTCCTCAGGTGGGCATCTACACTCAGCACCATGATGATTTAATTCAGCTGGTGTTAAGCTGACCACCAATTTTTAGCCACAACAGTAAACAATAAATTTGTGAGACTCTGTCCACTTTTCCTCCATTTATATTTCTTACAGTTAAAAACATATTACAGTGATCCATGCTTACTCATGTTTATAGTAACACAATTCATAATAGGTAAATTATGGAAGCAGTCTGTATGTCCATCAACAGACAAACAGATTAGGAAAATGTGACATGCAAATATACAGTGGAGTACTACTCAGTCATAAAGAATAAGCTTGAGTCATTTGTAGGAAAATGGCTCCACCTTGAGACCAGAATGTTACATGAAATACATCAGACACGCAAATTTAAACATCTCATGGTTTCTCTTATATGAGAAACCCAAAGTATAAATAAGAAGCAAAATGAAAGGTAGATGATAAGAAGGAGGGAAGCAGATCTTTCTCAAAGCGGAAGAGGACCCAGAGAGAGAGGGAGGAGCCAGGAGAGGGAAACAAGTGGGAAAAGGATTACGATGCATCCTCACAATAACTGGGATCATCACGCATCGCAAATGTGTTACTAAAAACAAAAAAGATTCAAAAAATAATACAAACAAAAATGTATTTTTGGCAGGATTATCCATTCGCACTCCTCAGTAAACAGTCATTCTGTTTATTCTGACAGGGCTTCCAGAGAAGCGCTCTTGTTTATAGCATTTGGATGAGGTCACTGCAGGTCTCAAAACCAAGCGCTAAAATGCCAGTTAGGAGATGGCTATCTGGCCGCAGGCAGGCGGGCGGAGCGGCGTCTGCTGCTGCAGCCCTCCCTCACAGTGCTCTCGGCCCCTCGCCCAGGGCTCACAGCTGCTGCTCTGAGTCCTCCTGACCTGGAGAAGGGCTGGGGGAGCCATCCCCATCCAGCCGCAACCCTGGCCTCTTCTCCTTAGAGGAGTCCTGCAGGACCTGTGGACCCAGGAGTTAGCGCGGTGACAGTGACCGCCTGGGGCTTCCCTGCTGTGCTGAGTCTAAGCCTGAACCGAGACTCAGCAGAGGCAGCTAAGGGGACCTTGATTTAAAGTGTCTGTGGGGTTTGTTTTAGTCCCGGGTGGTGACACGCACAGAGATGACTTCCCAGGACAGAAGAGTGTGTCACTTGCAGTCCCCAAGGGGAAGGGACAAGGCCAGCATGCAGGCCCTGGAAAGCTCGAGGCTCGCAGGGGGCAGAGTGGGGAAGGCAAAGCCCTTGAGGCCCCGTCAGGGTCTGCGGGGCACGGCTGGCCTGGGTGGCTGCAGCAGGTCAGGGTAGGAGGACAGGTCCCGGCTCCAGGTCCCAGCTCAGGACCGACCCCAGAGCAGGAGGTGGGCGACAGCACAGCCTGTGCAAGCTTGGTGCTGTGCGGGGAGGTGCGCACGGGACGGTGGAGGCTTGCGCACCCGGGGCTCACTGGCCCTGCCAGGGCATCTGGCCTCACCAGCGAGGCCTCGAGACGTGGAAGCATCAGGAAATAAGAACCATGATGAGCCTGGCCCAGGCTGCACACCTGCCGCCAGGGCTCCTGCAGCTCTGATAAACTCTGGTGACACCAACCATCACACTCTGGTGTGTCTTAAGTGACAAGCCCTCCCACACTCAGCATCGCCACGGACCCCACCTCCTGTGTCACCGTGACCATGCCCTGGTGGTGAAGATGACAAAGTATTCGTCCCAAGGGGCTTTCCCTGGGTTCCGTGTGGATTGTAGACACAATGACTTGAACCCTGTGTCAAAACCCATCAAAATAATGACATGGTCTTCACAACAATTTCTAAAGAAGTCGCACTTACTGGTATCAGAACCACTCAGAACATTAAAGCTGCAGGTGCTGAAAAGAATATATGCTAAGCTTTCAAACCATGCCAGTAGCTGCTGTTCAGATGTTTGCACGAAACTTCAACAAAGGGAAGACAAAAATAATGCCTCAGGATTTCAAAGACATCACTAGCATTTATCATCTCATAGAAAAAAGGCAAGGGAGCTGATGAGATAAACAGCAAGGCATTTTCCTCTCTGCTCCACCACTAAGCTTCTAAACCAAATTTTTGTTCTACTTTAAAATACCATCAGTCATGCACTGCCAGAATGCACGATCTGGCTACAGCCGCCGTGCAGCGCGGCAGAGGTTCAGGAGAGGGAAATCCTCATCGCCGCGCTGGTTTTCCTAACTGGGACTCACTTTGCTGTTAAACTACTTACTATCCACAGTTTCCTGCTTAATCCACATCAGAGTAACTCTAGAGCTGTAAGCACACACACAAGGCCAGTAATCAATTATAGGGGTTTTCTTACAGTAGTTTCATAAACACAGACATGCTCACTAGGCAATGCAATCTTCATGGACCAAAATATTAGGTGAAAACTGGCTTAAAGTTACATGGAAATAAAGCAACCAGATACAGAGGTGGGCTCTGTCCCATATTCTTCAGTGTATTCATCAACCGCCCAGTTTAATGCTATTTTCGGAGCTTTTACTAAACAATCACAATTACAAGTCTGAGTATCTGTCAACCACCGCTGGCGTTTGAATGGAGATCGTAAAAAGGGTGAAGCCTGCTCGCTGAGGGAGGGCTCAGCACGCACACGACCAGGGCCAGTGGCCCTGTGCCCAGCACACCACCTATGCAATCTTTACACAGACCCTAAGCGACATCGTCCCCTGGTGTCTTTCTTAACTTCAGAGAATTCTTCCAGCTCCGACAACTGTTATGGTTGGTTGTAGAATATAGAAATTAATTATTCTCAACTCCATTTTTTCTCCTTGTCACCCTGTAAAAACTCACTTTTATTCTGTTTTCAGAATGTGTCCAACATACAGCCAGGAAGACCGTGGCTCTGTGCAGGAGGCGAGGGGCTTTGGATCCCTTTGCCTGCTGAATGCACAAGCTCTAACCCAAATGTGGCCACTATCCCTTTACTTCAGTTGACCCTTAATGAGACTCCTAACGCCCATTTCCCTGCCCCTGTGAACAGAACAGCGAGACGCACTCGAAGGTCCTCCTGGTTATTCAGGGTCACCAGTGCCTGTGAATGCTGATCACGGAGCTAGGTCTCAGGGACAGCTGCTCTCAACGCCGGAGCCCGGTGGAGACCGTGGAGCCCTGGCCAGCGACGGCGGATGCCACCCGCGTGGCTCGCAACAGCACTCGCGTGGAGGACGTCACAGCTCTCTGTTCGTCCTCATTCACTTTCCCCGAGCTGAGGCGGGCGGCTCACGTGTTTACCCAGACATCCTCCACTTTTCTAACTTCTGTGTTTCCTGTGCTTCTGGGATACAAGTGCTGCTTGCTGCCTGCACCAGTTCCCATCACTTGTGATCAAAACACTTAACCCCGCTGCTCTTCCCTGCATCTCTGCAGCCTCCAGTTGACCACGATAAAATACAAAGACCAATCACGGCACACGCAGTGGGAAAAGAGCTATGAACATGTACGTTTATCTCCAAGGAAATTTTAGAATAAGTGTGCTGTCTGAAAAAATATATATACATATAGAAACCTTTACTGCAGTTGTATCAAATTTAAAGACTGAGGTGGGGAGGACAGACATCCTCATAATATCAAGTTTTCCTTTGATGACTTGAAATACAAGTATTTCTGCTATTATATCTTTTTATGTCTTTTAATAGAATTTTATAATTCCTACTTAATGGCCTTGTGTGTTCTCTTTTGTTAGTTTGATCGCTTTGAGACAAGGTCTAGCTATGTTGCCCAGGCTGACCTTGAACTCTGGTGCAAGCAATCCTCCTGCCTCAGCCTCCCAAGTAGCTGAGACCCCAGGCATTCCGCTCCACCTGAATCCTGTGCATTCTTTTTAAGTTTGTTTATTGATTGTGTTTGTTACTACATCAACTTTTGAAAAGGAGGACGAATCTCTCCAGTGGACTTCAGGACATAGAGAAAACACCGAGTGAGAGCACTGCGCTCCTGGACAGAGACCGCGCACCAGTCCCCGAAACATGAGAGGTCACATACGCGTGGCAAAAAACAGTACATGCACAGACATCTTAATTCTAAGTGGAGAAAAGTGAAGCCTAACAGGACCTTTGTCACCCAGGCAGAGGTAAATCCCTGCGCCATTACACACTCACGCTGAAAGTAAAACTGTAAAGCAAACAGAGTAAAACGCAGCTGGGTCCGTGACATCAGATCAGAATTGGTTTCCTCAGACCACAAAAGCAAACGCTGGTTCAGACAGTGTGGTGTGTGACTCAACCTCTAGGAAACGAAGGGCTATTTGTCAAGGTACCCTGACAACTGCGGCAGGTCCAGGGCAGGTCTGAAATCACCAGGACGCGGGCGCCTGCAGAGGAGGGAGCCGGATCACAGTGAGCAGCCCACCCACTGTGCCGGCTCCGTGGACTCTCGGGAGCACGTATTTTTGCAGCCGAAGGGACACAGGTGTGACCGACACAGAAAGCTGTGCCTTCAAAAACATGAGCAGAGGGCACACATGAGCACATGAGCTAAGTGATGTTCTGTTGGTTAAATACCAGGAATAAGGACAGAGCATGGCAGAAGAAGGGCAGGAGTGCGCTTGCAGGTGGGAAGGAAATGGTCTCGGTCTCCATGGACACAACAGTGACCAGAGCTCTGACTCATTCAGAGTGGGAGTCACGTGAAGAAGGAGGACACTTTCTAAACAGAACAACAGCAGGGGGCGCTTTAAGGACAGCAGTTAACAAGGACAGGAAGAGACGACTTCACTAATAATCACAGAGATGAAAAAGATAACATTTTACAAAGATTAGACTGACAAGAATACAATATGAAGCTGGCTATGAGTTGTAATTTCAGCACTCGGGAAGCTGAGGCAGGAGGATTGCCGCAAGTTCAAAACCGGCCAGGGCTACTTAGTGAGACTGTGTCTCAAAAAACATACACACGTAAAGAAATAATACCAAGTATCAGTGAAAGCGGATACGGAAAGGGCTCTTACGGTTGCCATGAGAATGTAGGGTAGTACAGGTTAAACTTTCTAATCCAAAATCCAATGCTCCAAAGTGTGAGACTTTTTGGGCAGTGGCAAGATGCCACAGGGGACAGTTCTACTCCGACCTCATCCCCTGGGTCACTGTCAAAGGGCAGGCGCACTCAGAATGACAGTATAAAATGACCACTGGGCTACGTGTTCGAGTAGGTCTGTCACCGAGACTTTAGACATGGGTGGACGTTCTGACAGCGGCAGCACTTCCGCCCACGCGTGTCAGCAATCGGTGAAGTGAGTGTGCACCCAGTACACAGAGGCCACTCTGGAAAATCAGAATTCTCCCAAGCCCCAAACAGGACCCTGATGGAAGTGAGGATGGCGGAGCTGTGTGTGGCAGTAGGCACTGCAGGAAACCCAGGTGACTGTCCCCAGGATCCTGAAAGATGTGGCAGGTGGGCACCCACTGAAACACCGCAGCAGTCAGGAGGCACAAAGCACACACAGCGACCCAGGCGGGTGCAGTGGCCCCAAGGTTTGCTCGGGGTTTGTGTCTATTTTTTAAGTACTGAGCACTAAAACGACTTCCAGGGAAGTCGGGGTTCAGATTTGCTTCAAAACAGTAACACAGTCCACAGAGGTGGAGTTGTGGGGCGCGGTGCTGAAGGGCGGAACGGGGAAACACGCGTGTGAGGCTAACTGGCCGTGAGACGGGGACATCTGACTCTGGGTGCGCGACGCGTGGCATTTGCTAGAACCCTCTCTCCACATCTGTGTGTCTGAAGTTCTGCATCACAAAAGAGCCGAGTGAAAAAAGAAACAACCTCTAGCACAAGTGTGTTTACGCAGATGACAGACACAGGTGCCTAGAGCAGCGCCGTGTTTTCCAAGACAGAGCCGTGCAGGGAAGCAGGGCGGCGGCGGCGGGGGAGCCCGGCACACAGGGACTGTGGGGAGACAGTGTGAAAGCAGCTCAGCCGCAGAGGCTGATGGCCTCTAGCGAGTCTGATCCACTCAACTTCATGGATTCGTGCTCAAAAAAACAACTCAAGCATCAAACACAGAGCCCCAGCAATCGCAGGCAGGAGGCTGAAGCCGGACACCTCGGGCCCTGGGCCAGACCCTCAGGGACCACACCAGGCAGAAAGAGAGGGCCGGCAGGCGGAAGGGCTGCAAACCATGCACCCCACAGCTCTACCAAGGCCACCCCAGGAAACTCACTCAGCACCTGGACACGGCCCGTGCCTGTGAGCCCCGCGCTGAGGGCCCAGGTGGGGGTGAAAGGTGAGCATCCCGCCAGGCAGCTTAGTAAGACCCTATCTCAGAATACAAAACCAAACGGCCAGGATCTAGCTCCGTGGGGGAGGCATCTGGGTTCAATCCCCATCACAGAAAAATCTGAATACTGCCCCTGGATCTGACCTCCCTAAAACATTCTGTCCCTCCCTGTCATGGTGCTTCGTAACCACAGGAAAGGCTAAACGCCACACAGTTTGAATATCCACCAATCACAGCCATTTACTTTAAAAAAAAAATCTTACTTTCTCCAGTGTAAACTCTCCCTTCGGTCACACCAGTTCTCCACAGCTCAGGGCAGTGACTTTCTTCAGCCAGAAGTGCTGTGGCTTCCCCTCCACACTTACTCATCTGGGGCATGGGGAACTCTTCCTCCACACTCACTGAATGACCCCCAAGTCCTACAGCCCCTCTGGGCAGTCCCCCTGGACTTCTGGCCTCACCTCTTCCTCCTAGAAGTGCTTCTGCACTTACCCCAGCGCAGTTTAATTAGCAACCTATACAGTAACACCTCACCCTCCCAGCAGGCTGTGAAGGGAAAGTGTTCCTCAGAACTGCGTTTTCCAGCTTATGCATTAAGTTAAGAAGCAGTAAAGCAGAGAGAAAACGGTGCTGGCTTAAGTTCCAGAGACCTGGGTTCAAATCCCAGCTCCGCCAGCTTCCTAGCTTGGTGCCTTTGAGGACGCATCCATGGGCCCATCTCACTTCCCCCAGCCGTAGATCTCACACGGGGATGCCCGCACTAAAACATGAAGTAAGTTTACAGAAGGTTTTGAGTGCACCCTTTGAGATTTTCCTCATAAGAGTGATATAAATTAAGAACTTCTTGATAACTAAACAATTTATTCAGTGTTCAAAAATGACTCATTCATCAGACCACAGATGTTCACCCAGGGCCAACCAGTGCGCTGTGACAACAGACCAACGGAGACGAGGTCCTACACCAGAGTTTATTCCACCTCGTGCAAGGCAGGGCGCTGAGAAAGGTCTGGGGTCCAAAGGAATCGGCATAGGCAGGGCTGGGAAGGAAGCCCCTGCAGGGGTGGACCCCAAGTCCTGAGGTGTCAGAGGGGGATCTGCTGAGGAGCTGAAAGACAGCTAGGAAGGGCCAGGAGCAAGCGGTGTGGCTGCAGAACCCCACAAAACTGGACCACTCAGGGGCCTGCAGGCCACAGAGTGGGCTTTGAGTTTTACTGCACGTGAGTGGACAGTGGTGTGACAAGATCACGGAGGTGATCAAGATCTTGTAGGGACAGACCCTGTCCTCGTTTCCTGCTGGAGCTCCTGGTGACTGTCTTGACTTAGAGTTCCCATCCCAGAGCAGAAAGAGCAACGATACGGTACAGCATTTCTAAGTTCATTAAAAGAAGCACCAATCTTAAAAAAAAAATATTTTCCCTATACCCAGTTAGATGGAACCATTAACATGGGGCTGCTCCAGGACAGAGGTGCACACTTACCATCCCTTCTAGAGGCGAGGAGAGGATGTGACACAGAGAACGTCGGCCCAGGAGCTGGAAGGTTCCGGTCTTGCTCCTGACTACGACTGAGTAGCCGAGCAACCCTGAGCAGCCACTCACTGCCCTGAGTCTCCACTTCTCCTCTCTTTAGGAAGAGAGAGACCACACTGAGATACTCGCCATGGCCACAGGGCAGGGGTCCCAGCTGGATGGTAAACTGGAAACATCTTTCATTGCTTTGTGATCAGTTATTTTGATTGATGTCTAAATCACATTGTCCCAAACATTGAATCAACCTGTCCTAATGTCCAAGCCAACTCACTGACTGACAGTCACGACACTAAATAAAATCAGTGCATTTACTGAATCCTTCCTACCAATGAAGCCCTAGGCAAAGCTACAAGCAACTGCAAAGCAAAACCAAATTTCATATTTGGTAGAAAATGAAGTTTACTTTCTAATTATTTATTTTTAAAAGTCTACGAGGATTGTATATTACAAAATAACTAAGAGAGTAATTTTCAAATGTTTCACCATAAAAATGGTAGCTGAGTTGATGGATATTAATTAGTTGGATTCAAGCATTCTGCCAGGCAGAAGAAGTGTATCAAAATATCACAGTGTACCCCACCCACACTTACAACTATGATTTATCAATCAAAAATAATGTTATGTGGGAAAAACTCAGTGAGTTAAAGGACAGTATACTTCTCCTAGATTCATCAGTGTTTTCAAAGCATTACCCTTATTTTTTCATAAATTACTGAATTAGGTTATATTTGTTCTTCAGTGACTATTTGGAGTAGCCTGTCTTTGAATGGGTTGGATTCTTTCCCTTAAAAAAAAAAAACAAAACAGAATTTGAAGCTAGGAATTCTCAAGCAGTTAGACATTGTAATAATAATAATAATAATAATAACTATTTTATGCAGCCATTAGAAATAGGGACAGGATAGACACAAGGCAAGATACCCTCACATGAAGCTGCCATGGAGAAACGGGGGCAAGTGAATGAACCAGTGTGAAACACACCGTCCAAAGCCTGACAGGGATCAGGACTGATGCTGTCACCAACTCTCAAGCACTATTAAACCTCTACACATACAGATTTACTCTTATAGTAACATATGTCATATTTTACACTAATAAAAAACTGGGGTAGAGGCAGTTATATGGATGGGTCGAGGTAAATAAATAAATACAGCCAAAACACTAGATGGGAAACACAGTGCCAACATTTAAAGCACCTAATTCTAAAGAGTCAGTCAATATTATTTATCTCTTTGTAATTTAAAAGATAAAAAGTAACGCTGAGAAAATTCAGATGTACAAAATAAATCTTCACAGCTTTCAAGAAGAGATAAAGGTCAGATTTTTACTTGTGGTCATTTTTTTAATCAACTCAGATAACATAACAGATTTCTAACCTGCCAAGCGGAAAGATATCACAAATAACTTGACATCACTGAAATATATGATCTTTGTCAAATACAATCCTTTTTTCTCTATCTTAAAAATAAATAACTTATTCTCATTACTGAAAAAACAATGACACAGTTGAAACACATCTATAACTAAAAATCTACATGTTTTCTTGAGCTTTATCAAATCAAAAAAAGTGGACTTCACATTCGGAATGACAAACTAAAATACACTTATTCTCTGGTACCATAATTCTGGTTTATATTCTATCTTTTATTGCGCCATCACTGTCTAGACTTAAGAAACATAAATTTCTTGTCCTAAGGGAAGAAAACTATATTTTCTATAGCTTCTCTCAAACCAAATGAACACCGGTTTCCCCTGAAATGATCAGATTTACATACTTAGATACCGGATGTGAGAGAAGCCAAATAGTATACATTTTACCACCTCTGTATTCATCAGTAAAATTGTACTTACTAATTTAACTAAAAGCCATTGCTAATGGAACCTTTAATTGCACACACATAACACACAAGTTGCCGTGGCAGCCTCTAGTAAGGTGTAAGATTCAGCGATGCTCCTGCGTTGCTGTGAAACACACCCCCAGAAGGCTTCAGCCTGAAAACTGCAACTTTACCATCACTGCACGAGCGTTCAATGGAAACAGCTGGGTTCAAATATAGATTCTATAAATACCAACATGTCTAACCAAATACTTCTGCCTTAGGTTCCTTAATATCCACAAATCAAAGCGTAACACTCACTTCACTGAAACAAGATGAATGAAACCCCGGCCTGACACTGCGCTCTCTGAGTCATGCACACCTTCATAGTTTACTGAGAAATACTTTAACACATTGTCTTTTTTAGATGATCACAAATGTAAAGAAAAATGGATAATACTGTCATGAAGCAAAATTACTGCCCTTGAGAAGCAATCACAAACAGTCCGAGCGACTGCCAAGCCAGGTGAATCCTTGGCAGTACCCTGTAGAAAAGCATCTCTGCTGATGCCAGGGTAGAGGAAAGAATCCGTGCTGCTTACTAAGCTTCAGGCAAAAAGCACCCATCCACTTCCAGCATTCCAGTAAGTATGCTGGTTCCTAAGGCTACAGTAAGGACCCTTAAAACACAAGGCAATGGCCTCATCCAAATAAAGTCCAGCTGGCAGGACTGGACTCGTTTCCTGGGTTCTGACGCACACACGCTAGAGGAGCTGCCGCCCAGGTTAGAATCCAGCCTTAGGAGAAACAAGCCAGAGGCCTGGGGTGGGGGAAGGCAGGGGAAGTGAAAGGGTCAAGAGGTGACCTGAGGAGGTGTCCCAACAGCCCACCTTGACACAGTCACTATGTGTCACAAACATGCACTGACACAAAAAGGTGTAAGGAGAAGGCGGATTCAGGAAGAAAACAACACGTGATCTATTTATTTGTAGATTCCTCGGGAGGCGTAACACCCAAAAGTTTGCTAATTTCTTCCTGCTTGGTTGTTTAACTTGGGAATGTAACAAGATGCAAGAAACCCTAAAATTAAATTTTATTATCATATTATGTGGAGAAATGAAAAATTCATTTCAATTATCATATTAGGCGAACAAAAACTTGGTATTTCAACTGCAGGACATTGAAGTGCTGGGTTTCAAAGCCTTAAAATTGGCCTCCTAAGACAGTCTTTCATTGGTCTATATCATTCACCTATATGAACTAGAAAGTCTTAACAATAATCTTTAAAATAATGCATTAGGGGGCTGGGGATTTAGCTCAGCGGCTCAAGCGTTTGCTTGGTAAGCAGAGGTTGCGAGTTCAATCTCTGGTACCAAAAGACAAAACAAAACAAAACAAAATTTCTAAAAATGAATAAATAAAATAATGCATGGAAAGTAGAAAAATGTAGTCAGAACCATAAAACAAATTTCAGAAGCTATAATATATAAAAGTTTTGCACGTTAAACCATCTAGTTCCATTTTTAAAATTGTTTTCTGTTTCTAAATATGAAAGCTAGACTTCCCCTTCTTCAAAATAAAGTGATCATTCATGACTCCATAAGATATTTAAGTACTTCAACATAAGCACATATGAAAAAATTAGTATTTTAAATGGAACAGAGCCATAACAACTTATAGCCTGGAATCCAAGACATGTATGTAGTAAACAGTATGTCAACACACTCTGTAAATTCACTCTTAGCACCTTGTAAATAAGGTCTTTAATGTTTAAAATAGTATTGTTTTGCTTTTACGTGTTCAACTTTCTATCAAAATTCTTTCACGATTAAATGGAATCTCTCAAACTAAAATTTTTAAACTAAGTCTTAATAAATCTACCAGAAGAAAAGACAATTTTGTTGTGTTCCTGTTTCGTTGCTGTTTATAAGAACTTCTCTTTTTTACAGGTACAATAAATGACATATGTAAATAAATAAAGCAAAATAAGCAATCTGAATGCTGCTTTCCTGTTTTATAATGTTCTGCTTTGTAACTAGGCTATGCTGAGTAATAGATACAGAAGAAAACCTGGCTGCAGGTAAAATGAGTTTTGTGAAGGTGCCCATAGCACTAAGAGGAGTATCTTTTATCTTTTCCAGTAAACATTTCAAATGAAAGAAAAAAATATAAAAATCCCTGCCTCTGGTCAGCTTTTTGGAAAGGTTGTGCACTGCTAGGTAAACATTCAAAAAATATTCGATTTCTGCCTTTCAAATGTTGACAATTTTTTTATCTATGGAAGGAAAAGGGTCTTAGAAAGTTATTCAAAATTATAAGACCCTGCAACTCAAAACAAACATATAATGAGGATTTTTTTCTTTTTTTTTTTTTTTTTGTACTAGGGATTAAACCCAGGGCCTTCACATGGAGCTACATCCCTAGACCTTTTTTACTTTTATTTTGAGGCAGAGTTCCACCAAGCTGCTAAACTGCCCAAGTCGGGTTTGAATTGTGCATGCTCCTCCTGAGCCCCCGAAACCTTACTGATGGGCACCGCGAAGCCCGGCTTACAGTACATCTTCCTGGGTTCATCAGGTATTGCCCCTTCCTTCATCAGGCAAAATAAATATGCCTGAACCCCACTGCGCTCACTTTAGAACAGTTAGCGAGATGCAAAGTTATCAGTCATCAGCAGAAGAGAATGAGGCCGGCGACAGGCAGGTTCCCAATAACTGGAAACGGTGACCTGGTAGTCATAGAAAGACAGAGGCGGAGGGTGCACAGTCGCCACTGGGAAGATCCCCTGGCACATCAACACTGGCGGCCCGGCCCGGCCCGGCCCGGCAGCTGGAGCCCTCCCTGCAGCAGCAGGTTCTTCTCGCTGAGCAGTGCTGCACGCTGCCCTTTGCACGGTGTGGACGCGTGACAACCCACGCGGGCTGCATCACTCGGAGTCACACAGGCCCAAGCCTTTGCCTTGTAACCCTCCGGCATTGCTGGCAAAGTCTAGGGATTACGAATTGTGCTTTATTGCTTCCCGCCAAACACCCCTAGGAGCTGGGCTTCCTGCTCAGCACGGAGCCAGCAGCAACACAACCCAGGAAACTGAAACTTCTCCCACTTTTGGCTGAACAGGGGCCCTGAATGCTAAAGAATACTTATTTAAACAAGTTAAGTATCCGTACAGCTAAAAAGACTGGTGACTTTTATTTTGCCCTGGCAAAGGAAAGAAGTACCAAAAAACATTCAAAGCATCATTAGCCTTGCAATTAGCTGAGAAAAAAAAATGGAACATCAGAAATGTGAAAGTTGTATCATCAGTCCCTGTGCATTTGGAACAAATGGCACAAGGACTACACTTTCTGATTGGAGTCGAGAGTCACGAGCCTTCTTACTAGGTTAGACACGCTTAAGCGAGCTGGGAGACGACATGAAAGCTGACAACAGCCTATACCTGTTTCTTTGCCTTTTATAATTTCTTAAGCATCCAAACCAAAAGGCCAGTGCTTCATTTGTTGTGTTACCTCCAAATTGCCGAAGCTAGGAAAAACAGACAACAAAGTATCTATGAGCATTCTTTAATATCTTGAAGGGAGCACAAACCTAAGCCGAAGTCTCACACCTATGTTTCTGTTGGCAGTCGGCTCCAAATCTCCACCTCCTGCAGGTGTGTCCTACACGCCACCAGACATAGTTCTCACACATGTCACAGCCCCTGCTTTGCCAACAGTGCAAGACAGATAACAAGGAGCACACACATCTGTAGCACAAGCGAGTCCGACCCACCGCACTCCAGCCAGGTTATCCGCTGAACTTACAGCACATGCAGATTCGCCAAGCAGGACTGTGCTACACAGAGTCAGGCGTCAGGCTGTAAGGAGCAGTGCGCACAGAGGACGCTCTGCTCTGTCTGTCTGGGGGTCGCTGGCGATGGCCCTAGGGGCTCATGCACCAGGCAGGCAAGCTCCCTGCCCCTGAGCCAAACGCCAGCCCACAGCACCAGTGTCTAAGACAACTATAACAAGAAAGGGAGACAGCGAAGCATGACACACCTCCAGGCCAGGGCCCTCATGGTCTTTCTGTTAATAACTGGTTCTTCTGCATCTGGTTACAAGACTGTGGTCCTTTCTGGAATATCTGTGATAGGCACAAGCTTCTGAAAGTTTATTTAAGTGAACATAAGCATGCTAAATTCATGGTCAGGTGAAAGCACTGAAGAATTTTGCTAATGATAGAGCTGGTTAAAAACTTTAGTTAATTCATCTCATGCTGCATGTTGCAAATTACATTAAATATACATTGATAAAACATGATTTATTATATGTTATAACTATGTAACAGAAAATAAATGACAGCCCTAATACTATCAGTTGCATTTCTAAACTCTAATAAAAGTCATGAGATTTATGTAAATACATCACTCATGTAATGTTAGTGATATATTACGCAGGGTTTTTCCTAACTTATCCCTTAAATTGTACAGTGAAGTATACTTTTAAATAATGAAATGATTCTTAATAAGGAATTCATGGCTTACAAATAATTTATAACACATTTTATAAACTTCCTCCTTAGCAAAGCATTACACATCTCACCATAAAATATTAGATAAAAATGAAACATCGATAATAAACTGCACTTTCTATCATTTCTGTATGTATATTTGCTTTCCTCTAGGCAGAAACTTGCACTGTTACAAATGACAACAGCTCTTTAGCAGTGTATCTGTGTCTTATTACAGGAGCAGGAAAGGGACTGATTATTTTTTGAGCATCTCAGATTCCTCGTGCACTGTCTGTCAGGGTAGCAGAAGGTGAACTGCGATCCAGTCTCTCTGCAGCCCAGTGGAGGAGTGAGGCTGCAGGGCCGGGCTGTCACTGCCACCAGCCCTGGTCACCTTGGGGCCTCTGCTGCCTCCCCAGCTGCTCTCCCGTGCCGGCTAGAGCCTCTGGCTTCCACAGATGGGAGCTCTTCCTCCTCTAGCTTCTCCCAAGCAGAGTCCCCGGCAGGGGCAGGGGCAGGGGCAGGGGCAGGGGCAGGGCTCCGAACAGCTACTCAGGACAGATGCTGACAAGCTTGAAACTGTTTCTCAGACTTCTGTTTTTCCAGGAAGTTTTTATTGGGAACCAGAAAATAATAACTGCTATCTTTGGTTGCCTTCCCCCTATTATTGAAAAGGATGGCTGTTGGTCAACTGGCTTTGATATTTTTCTTATTAAATAATACAAAAAAAAATTTCCTATGCTTGTTTGGACGGAGAAGAATCTGGAAGGTTATATGGGCATTCGTCATTTTGCTTATCTGTATTTTTTTAAAGTCTTCTGCTTTGAATATTTATACAGAAGTAATAAACCCTGTATTTTTAAGTGCTTTTCTTTGAACTGCTTGTGAACCAGGTCTGCAGTATGTGCCGGCTCGCTCATCAGGGAGAGCGTTTCCACATCCTCTTCCCTCCTCCTTCCTCTCTCCGTCCCTGTCCACCAGCAGAACGAGGTCTTTTAAGAGCCAGCTGTGCCCCGCCAACAGGAGTTTTACTGGCGGGGTCTGAAGAGCAGGAAGGAAATGGGGGCCATGGCATCTGGAGGCCGAGTCAGTCTGCTGTTGGGGGGCAGAAATCTGAAAACACTCTTCCAGTGGGCTTCGCTTGAAAGGCTTGGGGCCCACTCACTGCAACCACAGCCAGCACCTACTGATTTAGTTTTTTAACACCGCCGTGCTTTCCCAGTCATCTCTTGGAACCTCTTGGATACCTTTATTCTAATCTAGATTCAAAAACTTTTTAAAAATCGATGGACAGCAGCTAGCAGTGGAACCCTCCTAAAGATCCTTTTAAAATTCACGCTCACTCCCCTCCAACAGCCTCCTGGGTTCTCTCTGTGCCAGCCGTGCCCTCCCACTGTTGTCACCCTTTGACTGGGCACATGGAAGACCTCTTTAACGCGTGACAAAGACAAATAGTGCTCCCCACAAACACCACTGCGCCAAGGACTTCGCCAGGAAAAGGGATCCCAGGCCGCCGCCTCCTCCTCCTCCTCCTCCTCCTCCTTCTCCTCCTCAGGGCATGGGCTGCCCAGCCTGGGGCCACACCTGGAACTGCCCTCCTTGTCACAGACCAGTCTCAGCCTTGTCTGACCCCTTGGTGGCTCTGCCTGCAAATCCCCCTCACACCTCTGGTTCCCCTCGTGTCCCTTTCCACACGACCCTTGAATACCTGGTTCCACCTGTGATTTCCTCCCCTTTCCCAAGAAGACACTTTCATCCCCTGGTGGCTTCGAATGACACACAATAAAAACCAGGGTGGAGGTGCTGACATGTGACAGGCAGGAACAGGCAGGACGCTGTGCTGTCAGGCGCGGGCAGGGAGCACTGGGGAAGCCTCGAGCCAGCCACTGGCCTTGCCCTGGACATGGTGCCCACTTCCCCTGTGTGTGGGCTTAGTTACAATCCCCCGGCTGTTTGCGCACTGTCAGGAAGGCTGGCCTTCAATACGGCTTGTTTTTAAAAGTGAAGACTAAGCTCTGCCCGAGCTCGGAGCAGGCTCTGCCTGCGTGATTGGAGTCACTCATCCCGCTGCTGCCTCAGTTTCCTCATTGGCAAAATGAAACAGAACATCACACTCAAGGTGCTGGGGGAGGCACAGGCCGAGATGCTGGGTGCAATGGTTTTATTTACAAGACACAAGATTTCTGGGTCTCCATCCTTCCCATTATCCGGCGGGATCACAGCTCTAACAGCTCCTTCCCCACTCAGAAAGTCAGAAAGCTCCATCAAGAGCCAGACTGGGCTTGCCATCTCTTCCTTGCACCTCCAGGTTCTCCCCCTGGTCTCCCAAATGTAGGGCCACTGTGAAGACAGGCATCTCAGGGTGCTGATCTTTCATGTGCGGTTCTCTTGGTCCTGTCTGCCCCTCATCCTGAAAGAGCCTCCACATTGCTGTGGAGACATGATGACAAGCTGGCCGTGTGTGTGTGTGTGTGTGTGTGTGTGTGTGTGTGTGTGTGTGTGTGTGTGTGTGTGTGTGTGTGTGAGAGAGAGAGAGAGACAGAGAGAGAGAAAGAGAGAGAGAGAGAGAGACAGAGAGAGAGCGGCTGGCTTGTCACAACTGCTCCCTGGTAGCTCTGCCCCTGATTCCATAGCCCACATTACTTCCAGAATTTTTACCCTATATGGCACCTCAGTGACCTCACTTTTCTGCTCCCAGCTCCATAGGGCCCAGGTCATGCTGTTGTCCCAGGTTGCTGCTGGCCTTACAGCTGTGCCTTGCAGCTGTGTCCCACACGGCGCCCCAACGACAGCTGGACTTCAGGACTGTGGTGCCGCCTCTGTGGCCTCAGCTAACCACAGGGCCACAGTGCTGGGGAAGCAAAACAACATCTGCCCTAAATGCAACAGATGCTTTCTCTTTCCTCAGTCCCTGAACGACAAGGATCAGAAGTTATTTAAAGGTGATTTCAAGTATGTGCGAGGATGGCTGAGGTGAGATGCAAATGCCACGCCACGCCCCACACAGGACGTGGGCACCGGCAAGGGCTGGGGTCCATGGAGAGGTGGGAACACAGAGGCTGAGGGACAACCATGTGCTGACCTTCAAGGTCTCTCTATCTCTGTAGTCGCCCCCAACTTTTAGTTGACCCACTCCCAATCTGACTCCTCCTAGAAATGTTTCCCCGTCCAGCTCAGCTCAGCTGAGGCCGCTGTACACAAATGGTTTGCACTGGTTAAACCAATACAGAAACGGAGAAACAGTAGAAAGCATGAAGACCTTGATCCCCATTTCCAAAAATACATATAAATGTACATTCTTATAAAAGAAACGGTTTTAGAACTCACTTCAAATGCTACCTGGAAAAGCCCCAACTTTAGTTTTCTAGGCACTGTATTTTCTATACAAAGAACTGGATGATTTGTTTGAAACGTTGCAAAAGAAAGGGTCACTGGACACTGCACTAGATGTGCCCCCTGCCCCGGCCTTTCTGTCCCCTCTCCTGCAGCCCAGGAACAGCCCTCTGGACTCCTTGTCAGTCACCCAACTCCGGACCTCAGGGTCCTGCTGCACCCTGCAGAAAGGAGGCAAGAGAAGGAGCCCAGCAGGTGGAGAAAGCAAGGCCCCTCCCTGCCCAGCCTCGGCCTCTGCTCAGCCCTGCAGGACCCAGCCTGGTCCGTGCAGCCCCCGGCTCCCAGGGCAGCGTCTGCCCTCTGCCCTGCAGCCCGAGGCGTGACAGCCCTGGTGCTAACTCTGGGTGCTCTTCCAGCCCTTGGGGTGCTCGCCCTGCAAAGAGCTGCAGGAAGCTCTCCCCAGTCCTCCATTTAGGAAGCGTCCGCTGGCGGCCTCATAAACATAGGCACAACACTCGTCGGATTAGCAGCACTTTTACTAGGATTGTTACATTACCAGCTCACTATTTTAAGAAAAACATCAACAACTTTTAACTTTTAACGCTTTGGGAAAAACTTTCCTATACACTGCATTCCTAAGTCCAACTCACGTAATTCACTCAATACAATCTGAATTCAAAATGAATGAATAAGCCATTTCTCACATGCACTCCGACCTGAAACCACTCCCAGTGTGTGTGCATGTACACAGGTGCGTGTGATGTGCTCTCCTACAGAAACTTCACCCGAGTTTTTCCATTATAATCGTTCTAAAGGAAGGAATAATAGTATCAATAGCTAAGTTTAATTCAGAGGAAAAATGCTCACGGAAACCCCTTAACAGCTTCCTAATAATAGCTATGATTTAAGTGCACTGACAAAGTATAATCATCACATAATGTTAATCCAATTATACGTGACAAACAGTACACTATGCTGTGAAAAGAAAAATACAACAAAGCACCATGCTGAGGGAGGGCTGAGGGTGTGGCTCGGTGGTACGGCACTTGCCTGGCATGGATGAGGCCCTGGGTTCGAGCCCCGAACCACGAAGGAAGAGGAATTAACAGAAGGGAGAGGAACTGCTCCTGCTATCCCGAAAGCCAAGACTGTGACAGACTCAGGGTGGTGGCGATGCTGATCTGGATGGGTCACACGGAGCCCTCCAGGTACCCTGGGTTCAAAACCCGCTGGGCCATATGCTGACTGACTCCGAATCCCAGGAGCAGGGCCTTCTCCCTGACGTTACCAGGCCTCTTCTATTTATTTCTGGCTCCGGAGTTTACCAGGTGAAACATGTGCCAGGTGACCTCACTGTGGTGCTGGAGGCAGAAGGAGAAACAGCCCCACTGGAACCCCAGCACCTCACAGGCCTTTTCCCCCTTACAAGTGTCCACATGGGAACCTTAGAGCTCAGACGCTGGGCTCGGCCTTGGGCGCTGACTGCGGAGCGCTCCTGGTACCTTGATTCTGTCCACTCTCTAGTGGCTGTAATAGGTCATATTCCTCAGCCCCCACTCCTGTGGCCTCCCAGTCCAGCTGACGTGGACAGGCACACGGAGGAGAACCTCCCAGTCCAGCTGAC
>PVLA01007230.1:0-108833 GCA_004027455.1 Hydrochoerus hydrochaeris | reverse complement strand
CTTTTTTCTTTTTTTTTTTTTTTTTGAGTTCCTGTTGCATGGAGTATTGTTTTTTAATCCTTTGACTTTCAGTCTATGAGTTCCCTTTTGGGTTAGATGGGCTTCTTGTAGACAGCATATGGTTGGATATTGTTTCTTGATCCATTCTGCCAGTCTGTTTCTTTTCATTGGTGAATTGAGGCCATTTACATTAATGGTTATAACTGTCATATATTGGTTTATTGTTGACATGTTATCTTTCTGGTGTTGTATCTTAACTTTCCATTCTGTTTAATTGTCTGTCTTGCTTAGTGGTTTTTTTCTATGTATATCTAGAATGTCTTTCAGTATTCTTTGTAGGTTTGGTTTGGTGATCATGAAGTTCTTCAACTGTTCTTTGTCATGGAAGTATCTTATTTCTCCATCTATTTTGAAGGACAGTTTTTCAGGGTACATCAGTCTGGGTTGGAAGTTGTTTTCCTTAAGGATCTGAAAAACTTTTCTCCATGCTCTTCTTGACTTCATTATTTGTGTTGAGAAGTCTGCCATGATTCTGATAGGCTTTCCTTTATAGGTGACCTGTCTCTTCTCTCTAACAGCTTTTAATATTCTGTTCTTATGTTGGATTTCTGGGATGGTGATAATTATATGTCTGGGTGTAGTTTTGTTTTGGTTATGACTATTTGGAATTCTACATGCCTCACTAATTGTATGTCAGTTTGCATATTCATGTTTGGGAAGTTTTCAGCTATTACTTCTGTAAATAGCCTCTTGATATCTTTTGTGTTTTCCCTTCTTTTTCTTTTATCCCTATTACTCTTATATTGTTTTTCTTTGCCTCATCTTGCAGCTGTTGAATTGCTATTTCTTGATTTCTTGTTATTGTTAGAAGATCTTTCCTTTCCTGTTCACTAGCTGCAATCTTATCTTCAAGGTCTGAGATTCTATCTTCACTTTCATTGAGATGGTTTTTGCAACTTTCAAATAGAGTTTTTGATTTCCTGTATATCTCTTTGAATCTGCTTAATGCATTCTCTTTGTCCCTTAAACTGTTCATTCAGGGATTCTATCATTTTGCTTTGTTCCTCTAATTGTTTAGCTTTGTCTTTGTTGGATGCATTCAGTATTTCTTTCACTACTTTTATCACTTCTTCTTTTACCTGGGAGAATACTTCTGATTTGACTTACCTCATAGCTTCCTGTACTTGCATTTTTATTTCAGTTGATATCATTTCATACATTTCAGATGTATGTGTAGTATTTTCTTCTATGTACATGGCTCCTATTTCTTGGGATGGGCTGGGGTTTTGTGATTGCATTTTGGTCTTTTTTGTCATTTTCCTGTATTTCTGTGTTTCCAGCAATTTTGTGAAGCTTTCCCTCACAGCGCCACACTGGCTTGGCTCCCCCTTCAGTGGGCCTGGCTTCCCTGATGGTCCCAAACCCTTCCAGGTCTGTGCTGGATTTCTGCAACTCACCTCAAGGTGCAGGGCATCAGCTTGGTTCCCCCTTTCCACTGGTCTGGTTCCCATTGTTGAATGAAGGTCACTAGGTGCAGTCCACTCAAACCTGCAAAACCTCTGGAGTCCAGTCCAGTTAGCCAAGGGGGCTGGGCAGGCACCCAGCCGCAGGGATTGATGGTCCCAAACCTTTCCGGGTTTGCATTGGCGTTCTGGAACTCACCTCGCGGCACACAGTGCTGGCTTGGCTCCCCCTTCCGCTCCAATCTCCTGAAATAAGCCTCCAAGTCACTGTCCTTTTCCCTCTTCCATTCAGCCACATTTGATGATTTAATGATATTGCTTCTTCTCTGAATCCACTTTTGAATCCAAGCCTCTCTTCTCTGTGTCCCATCTCACTACCTTTTGTCAAGATCCCCAGTAAGAGAGCCCACAAGACTTACTTTTCCATCTATCTTAATTCCTCTCCATCTTCCATACTGTGGCTCAGGCAACCCCTAGTTGGCAGGCTACAAGTGATGCTTGCTCTTCATCGTACCACATGAGGTCCCACAACCAGGTTCCAACAATTTTCCTGTCATCATTGCCCACCCTTCTGAAAGCCCAGCTCCTTGGAGTTCTTAGCTAAGTAGGTTATAAAAGATTTTTTAATACCTTACTGCTTTGTTTGTGCAACTTCATCTGCATGAAATTTTTCTGCTGCTCTCTCTACATATCCTCTTGGAAGCTGCCCCTGAACAGATGACTGTCTTGAGCACTGGCTAGGAGTATGGGCTATGAAGACACATAGACTGGGTTGAATTCTCCATGTACTTGCAAAGAGATGTTAGGCAAGCAACTTCATTTCTTTATCTTGTTTTCCATCTCCACAAAAATGGAAAGATGGATAATGATATATGTAAGATAAAACGAATATAAAGCTTAAATGATAAAATACATGTAAAACTCTTATCATACCTCCCAATGCTCTTCACAAGCACTAATATACATTCCTGCTGGAACACAGTGACTATATAATAACTATTATCTACCATGACCAGAATTTCCCTAGGCAGTGTTATGTTTCCACATTTCTGGGATGGCTAAGGAAGCAGACTCTGATGTGAAAAATATATTCATTTGGAAGAGTTTCCTGAATACCTTGGAAAGCAGAGAGAGGAGGCTTCAAAGTTAAGGCAAACAAAAATTCTTCACTGGGATTATGAATTGACTCATTTGTAGAACAAGGCTGCAATTAAAATGCAAAATTATCTTTTTGTCTCCACTGGTCCTTTGTATTTGCTCAGTCATCAGCTCTTATGGGAATTCTGTTCCCTCCTGGGAAATAGAATCCCCTTAGCCACCTAAGTTACAGATAGGCTTAACATGGTAGAATTCCTACTCTTATACATGATTAATATACCAAACTTAATTTAGTGATGTATCTTTTCCTTCCCCTGCCTCTACCTGTGTCAGCCTGAGAGTGCGGAATGATGAAAGTGAGTGTAGCACTAAACTAATGAATAAATAAACTACAGCCTCACTTCTGTGAAGCTGACCAAGTTTTGGAAGGCAGACAAATGGTAGATTGGATTACAGTGTGACATATAGTGTGACAGAAATATGCAAACAGAGAATGAGGGCTGAAATCCAGATGGGACCTGAGGAAGGCTGCCAATACAAAATGAAACACAACCAAAGCTGAATCTTGTGGGCCTGACAGCTTAGTTCTGGAAGGAAGAATCAGTGTGTCAAGGCAAAGGAAGTTCACAGACACAGGTATTTTGTGAAAGTGTTCACATTTTTTTAGGTACCGATAGCATCTCTCTGGCTAATTGTGATAGTAAAATATTAGTGTTGGCTTCCCATCTTTGCGGTAAAATATCTGAGAATATCAACTTCAAAGGATGAATGAACTATTTACGTTCACAGCTTCAGAGGTTTTAGTCCATGGTCACTAAACCCGGGTGCTTTGGGCCAGTAGTGGCATAATACATCATGGAAGAAGTGCATGGTACAGGAAGACTGTTCATGAAGGGGAAAGAGAGAAAGAGAGGGGGTGGGGAGACAGAGAGAGACAGAGAGAGACAAAGAGAGAGAGACACAGCCCAGGTACCAAATAGCCCCTTCATGGGAATAGCTATAGAAGCAGCCACCAGTGATCTAACTTCTTTCCATTAAATCCATCCTCTTAAATATGCCACTACCTCCCAATAGCATTACAGGCTGGTTACCAGAACTTTAACCTATTTAAGATCCAAACTATAGTTATGTACATGAAAACATAATCCCAAGAATGTAATGTAGAATACAGGTTACATTAGATTATATTAGATATGGAATACATTAAAATTGATATTTTTGAGTGCTACTCTTTATTGATGTACGATCTTGAGCAAGTTGCTTAACTTCTTTAAGCCTCAACATCTTTATCTAACATATGGAATTTCTAGTCACTTCCAAGGCTATATATTTTGATAAGAAAGTGTATGTGTAAACTTTTTTTACTAAGCCTGGAACTTAATTTGGGCCTAATAATTGTTAGTTCATTTATTGAAAACATCTCTCTTTCATATCTTTTCATTTATGCTTGGGATAGATAAGAGGAACAAAATCGGTAAGGCTAAACCAAGAGCAGCATTGTAACTTAGGTATGAGACAGTGTGAACCAGAACTAGCATGTTGATGGTGGAAATGCAGTTACCAACTACAGGTATGGAAACCACTTCCTAAAAGAAATAGACCAGCTGTATCTGGTGTCATCAATTTTCAATTGCATTTCTATATTACCCATTAATGGTGTGTGTGTTTGTGCTGGCTTGAGGGCCCATCATTACTTTCCTGGTATTATGAATGTAACTTTGTACACAGTTTGAGATCTTCCAATTGAAATTATTATGATCACAAGAAAGATTGTATGAATATGATCTTCCAGCCTGGGAGATTATAACACAGAGGTACAATTATTTTATTACTTGACTCAGTAAGTGTTGGGGCAACAGTACCTCAGATGAATACATGGTATGTGATTCTTAATTGTTTTTGATTTCTTTTGATTTGACTTACTGAAAACAGATATTCACTTATATAAAATGTTCTACCTGGAAATGGTGGGGGCTTTGAATTCCATCTGAATACAAGAAACTCTTCAGAAGAAATGTAGTAGAAAGAACATGAGGCCAGGAATCAGAAAATCTGGATTTTTATGTGCTTCTCCGATAAAAACATGTGTAAACCAGACGTGGTGCCTTGGATGGTGAAGTGATCGATGTTGTACATTCTTTTTGCCCCCACATCCATTTATTACCCCCATTGAATTTATCTGTTCAAACCTTTAAATCTCAGTTGTCATAAAATGATCAAGTTGACATTGTAGGAGACAGAACATGCTATTTCCATTCTTTCAAGATCCTGGCTGGGCCTAAGAATCACAGTGACATTAGATCAATATAGAGAAAGTTGAAACTTACTTAATACAAATTTTACATGGCATGCACGATCTCACAAAGAAACTTATACCCAGTGAAGCAGTTAGAGTCAATCAGACTGAATTGGACAAAGAACAGGAAGTTGTGAAAAGCAGCTATGTGATGTGAGGGGGCTTAAAGAGAAGATTTACTTTTAAAAGATCTATACAGAATTCCTTTGCCTCAACTTCTTGTCTTTCACATGACAATTTCACGTCATACTTTTAAGAAACAGAAAAGAGGTCAGAATAATAAACTTGTGATACTGTTTTTATTAGATACCTTAAATTCAAAATAGTCAATATGCCAGAGCAGTGTATTTTGGGATGGTGTAGCCTTAACTTCTTCAATATAAAAATATTTTGTAATGGCAAAGGGCTATGTCAACGTGAGTATGTGGACATGGTTATTTATATTATTGATTCTTTTTGGTGTGTAATCTGCTGGCAGTGCACAGAGGGAATTCGATTAGTGACTTTGACCTAGAAACTGATTATTCTTTGTGAAAAGTCCTCTACAAAAAATATACTGTTTTAAAAATCATGAGTATTTACTAGCATTGCTTAGTACTAATGATACTTTCAGTGCTTTGGGGGGCAGAATGCCTTGAAACAGAATAATGTTTCAGGATAATTATTTATGTGCTACCTGTTGCTAAGTTTGTTCAATAAGTAGTACAAATGGCACACAGCAGATAGCCAGTCACTAACGTGAATTGAATGTGAAACCAAGGAAGTGTTTGTTTCCAAGGTGATTGCTTTAACTGTGATTTGAATTTCCTTTCCTAGATAACTGAACATGTAATAGTCCATATGGAAATTTAAGATCCTGCCTATGCAATGAGAAACTGGAGTGGGAAATTGAAGTATTTTGAAAAGCGTTCTATATTCGTATCATACTAAAAACTGTTTTTACTAAAATGTCTGGAAATATGGTCCTGTTGTAAGATTTAACACACAGAGTTGTCCTAACCCAAATCTGTGTTTTGCACATATATTTTCAAACCATAAACTTAAAGAAAAGGGAAGCTTTTAGCTAACAGTGGTGATTGAGAAATTTGTGGCATTTTAAATAATCATGAGTGGCTCGCTCACTCATTAAAAACCCCTCTTTGTTTACTTTCACCAAATACCACAGGAGGTTGGAACATCATACCAAGTTAATTATGTGCACAGGACTTTGCAAAATAGCATTGAGTGGAAGACAGATTGACATTTTCAGCTAATGTCATGGGTCAAAAAGGTAAACTAATTTGGGCTTATGTGAATTCAGAAAGAAGCTTTATCCTTTACACAGCAAAAGGAAGGAAACAGTCCCTAGGGTCCCATTGGAGTACTGTACTGGAAGGGTCCGAGAGGCTCTGGTATAACCTGGGACACTTCTGGATGGGTGGTTGGGTCTAGAATTTGGAGACTGCTTGACATTTTGAACTGACTATTCTTTGAGCTTGTTGGATGAATCTTTTCAGTGCCCAATTTTTTACAATTAAGGCACAAATATGTAGATTTAGGAGTGTCCATAAGAGCATGAAAACACACACACACACACACATGCAATTATACATGCAGCAACATGCAAAACAAGGTTTGGAAGTAAGAAGAAGAAAGCCCCTGCATTTTGCTCCATTTCTGTTACTCAATAGGTATGTGCTGTAAAATAAATTATGAAAGGGACTGAATATTTTTTTGTCCTTCTCCACTTTCTTCAACTTCCTTACTACCCTATACTATGGCTGCTATGAATTATAGGAGTGTTTCCAGCCTTCTGGTTTCTTTTTGTGTTTGTTAAATGCACAGAATTTGCTGCAGATGGGAGAGGCAATAAAGGAGTTAGAGGGTCTTTACCCCAGATTTCATTGTATGCAGTTGCTTTGTTCTTCAAGCTCCCTCAACTGACTCTATCTTTCAATTGAAGGTCAGGAGTACTCTCTCAAGCAGACCATCTTAATGTGACGCTCCCTGCCATCCTGTTGCTCTAGTTTTCATAGTGATTCCCAAACCTATAAGCTGAGGGATACCCGTCAAAAAACCTTTTTGGAATTATCTTAAATGGACTCTGTAACTTGCTTTGTGCTAGTTCCCTGAGTGATGTAGCTAACAGATTACTATTGAGAAGAATTCTTAAATTATTTCTTGGTTCACCAAGAAAGGGGATTATGATACATAAGTGATGAATGCCATAAGCTTAGTAAAGAGGTAAGGGAGTTTGGATGTCCAGAATTGGTCCTTTTGGAAATTTCTACTCTTGCTTGATATTTAATGATTCTGTGTGTAAGAGACTGAAGGAAGCCTATTATATTTCAGAATTTTATTTTGCTTTAGGGAGTCTGGACAAGGATGATAAAACAAATGTGGTTCAAGGAAAAGCCTTGGCAAGGTGTACTTATGAAAACCTGCAATGATTCCACACAGCAGTAGTGGTTTTCTAACTCACACCTTTCAACTGTAGTTTTATTTTATTTTATTTTTTGCAGTGAGTTTTCCCTGAAGTATTATTATTTTTATGCTAAGTGCACTTGAAATTATAAATTGATACTTCCTTGTATGTGACAATATAGAGAGTATAAAAGACACACAGTAATCAAGGAGCTCTTGTTTAGCAATATGGCAAAGATCTTCACTACAAATTATATTATTGAAAATCACTAGAAGGGCTCTGGGCATACTTTCTGAATTTCGGGTTCCCTTATGTTTTTATCTAGCTCTCAAGTTCAAACAAAGCCTGGTTAATACTCATGAACCTTTAAAATAACATTAACTTTGAGCTTGCCAATTTTCTTATAGTGTATAGTTGGTAAAAAAGGCCTAGCACGCTTATTTCAGCACTCAAAACAGTGAGTATTCTAGAAAGATTTGGGGCCATCATTTTCCTGGTCAGGATTTTGTCTAGTTTTATTTTCACAGCAGATCAGTTCCCAGAACTGATTATGATGCTCGTGATGAACCATGACTTTACAGAAGTTTCCATGTTAGTCAAAGTTACTGGCATTCTTGTTGAACTGTTTGTTTGCATGAGATTTGATCACTTGACCATCTCAGTAACTGACAAAATTTGATAACTGGATCACTTCACACTTTTTAAAAACTGATATTCTACATAGGGGCCTTATGCCATGGGTCTCCTAAAAAATGAATGACCCAGAGCAGCTACTACTTTTGCCCATAAGAAAATTAAACTGACCAGTTACTGGGAAAAGACATTTTGTTTGGCTACAGGATAATAGTAGTAAATGTATTTGTAGTAATGTCTTTGCTCTCCAGATTTCTTTCACACATGGTGAATTCTGTTGTCCTTAGTTGAATGTCATAAAATTCATAGAGAAAATATTTTCTTCCTGTTTTATAAGTGAGATATTGGAAGCAGGAATTGTTATTGTACACATAACACTGGATCCTTGAGTTATTTGTCCATAATTAGACTTTAATTTATACTTTAATGACATACTCAGATTTAAACTCATGTATGCCAAGTAACCTATCTCTGAGAGAACATACTATGTTCTCATCTATGTCTGGTAAATGCAGTAGTTGTGGAAGATGGTGCTTTCTACTCTTTAAGATGATGCTGAGTCTCAGAAAAGCCATTTTTCTTCATTCTGTGTTAATTTTTAAGGACAAATGTATCAGGTACTGACCTGGATCCCCAGTGTCCCAAATGAGTGTACAGCAGAGGTTAAAATAAAATGAAACAATTGTTATGATTTTTTAGGTCTCCAGGAGGGTCAAAAACCCTTTAAGCTCGCGACTACGAGGGCCAAGACAAAGGCTTCTCTGGATCAGTCCACTTTTAATAGGTCCAAGGACAAAAGATGGAGAAACTGAGGAAAGCACAGGCAATGAGCAAGACCTTTGGAGTCACTTCAAGGATGTCTCCAAGTAATCAATCAAGTCAGTTCAGTATCACTGTCTTATCATGAAGACATGGTAGAAATGAGATAAGAGAAATTTCCACAGCTGCAGTCTCTATCTACTTATTGATGTGTGAGCCAAGTGTCCACAGCTGTGGCCTTATTGTGCCCTTTGAGGTATCTCTGGCCTCACAGATCACTACAGGCCTCAGCCATGATCAGTGATTCATACAGGTTCACTTACCATGAATCAGTTCCCATCACCAGGCAAGGGGCTGAGGCCTAGGACAGGCTCACAGATAAACATAGGATGCAATTAGTAAAATTAATTCCTGCTCAGAGCTGCCTCATAGTGGTCTCCAACACAAATGTGCACAGATCATTGAATAGATACCAAGTTTTTCATCACTCACTAATTATCTCCCAGAAACTTCCTGCCTATTTTTACTTTGCAAATAAGAGTAAATATTCAATAGACACTGTAATAATGAAAGAGAAAGTGCTCAAGAGGCAAGAACAGATGGGATAAGGGGAAGGAGAAATGGAAGAAAGGAAAAGATTATATGTATGTAGGTATACACATATAACTGTGTGCAAGACAGATAACTATACTACTAATTCTGTGTTAGCTCACCAAAAAGAACAGTTTGTGTTGTCATTGTTTCATTGTTTGATCATTTTTTATGCCTAAATGTTTTAACCTGAACAACTGTTTCTTAGATAACAATATGCAATATATTAACTAGTATCAATTTCTTTTTTTTTAAATTGTGTGTGATTTCTATCCCTTTTTCTGTTTTGCTTTTTTAAAAGAAAAAAATTTAAAAAGCTAAGTATCCGGATGTTTTCCATGTGCCCTTGTTTTTTAGATTTCAGAATGTGTATATCAGAATACCACAGGAAAACAAGAGTTTTATATAGATAACTTTGATACTTCCAAGTCTCTATCATATTGTAATGAGCAAAAAGTCCTTTGCTGCAAGTGAGAGCCCTCAGATTGCTCTACAGCCAGTATCTCTTCTAGGAAATGTATCCGATCGAGAGATATTGAATGGAAAAATTTAGAATAACTCTACTTGTTCACAATAAAAAGGGCTAGTCTTGTTGATTTTAGTTAGCTTTAGCAGTGTGAACTTTCAAATATTAAAAAAAGTCGAATTCTACCTGCAAAAGATTGTACTATGTTGTTTTGGAGGGAAACACACAGAATCAAAAGATGAGGATGGCTTTAATGAGTGGTCTTTATTTAAATTAAAATGATTATGGGGAAAACATTTTACCTATGTGAAGATTTGCTTCAGCTTCTAAGTGTTGTTTGTACACATAAATATTTAAGATTTTGCTTTTGCATTGGTTTGCTGTATACAATTTAACACATTTGATTCCCTGATGCAAGAAGTTATGGGACAAGGAGTCCAGTTTTAGTCCTGGAACTGCCATTTATTAGCTCTGTATCTTACTCAAATCTATTAACTGCTCTGAAACTGAGTTTCCTTGCTATAAAATTGAAATAAACACAACAGTAATACTTATCAATAATACAAAGTTGTTAAGAAGATTAAATAAGAATGTTTTGTGGAGAAGACTAGTTGACATATGTAAGATAATTTTTATTATAGATAGAGTCTTTTGAATAATCTCTGAGTAGAAAATGGTGGAAAATAAATGACTTAAAAGTTCAAACTTGTAGGAATAGAAGAAAAGACATTTTAGGAAGGCATAGAGATTAAATATATTTGTATGCAAACATTCCTTGTCTCAAATTATGTAAAGCCTCTCACCTTCCTGACATATGTTTTAATATAACAGTTCAGAATCTCAGAAGAGTCAAAGACATTTTGTCTCTAATTTTGAAAAAGATGAGGCAATTTTCTGCATGTTTTAGTATAGATGAAAACTCTTTTCCAGTTATTATTTCTTCTACTAAATTAGTTGCCTAAAAATCTTTGTGCCTCTGTATGTATGACTCTGGGTACATGGTAAGTCAAGTCTGTCTTCTGAAGATGTAACGCAGGAAGCCTGGCACTTGTGATGTCAAATGAAGTGTGCCAAGGACATCCTTATATGACAATTGCTCTTCTGTCTGCCCTCCTTCTTCAGAGACTAGGAGAAGTCTCACAGGTGAAGGAACCATGGATTCATCTCAGTCATAATTTACTTTCTGCACCCTCTGATCAATGCTTCAGCATTTATCAATTTTTTCTGATTGCAAAAATCAAGAGGAGCACATTTTCCATAATTTGCTGGGGTGAATGTTGTCTGGGCTCAATTTTGCTGTCATGATCTTTCAGTCATGTTCTGTTTTCGTTTTTATAATCATTACATACATAGGATGAGCTGGTGATAATTATATTTACAGGAACAACCCCTCATAAAAAGCACTCATAAGGGGAGGATGGGCTGCACTGGCCATGGAGTTGCTTTCCTCAGAGAGGGACACAAGTCAGGAGCCCTGGAGTTCCTCCTTCATTTCCTGAAACTCACCATAGTTGCTCATTTCAATCCAAAGGCTTTTGGATTCCCTAATGACAGTAAAGGTAGAGCTGAAAATTCTGCACAGCTGATGGTAAACCAAACCAGAAACATCTGTGAAGAAGGAAAGTTGGAACTTTGGATTAATGGTGGGAGGGTTTTTGACTGGATATGGATGGCAAATCAAGCTCAGTAAGATTTCTAGGGGTAAAGGACTGTGGTGGATAAGTGAGCCATATTTATTAGAAAAAACTATCACCATAACTAGCATTTGAATGGTACCTCACAGCACACAGAGCACTCATGCATATCAGATTTCACTTTATGACCTTAAGAAATCTGTAAAGAAAGGATTATTGTTTCTGTTTTTTAAATAAGGAAACAGAGGTTAATCTTTCTTGCTTATTTTGCTGAGGCTCCCATGGCTAACAAGTAAGAGAAATAAATATGCAACTTCTTTTAGAGCCTTTTATTTGGTACTACAGAGGTTCTGGTGGTTGTTGTGGGGATGATGATAATGGCTTCTTATTTATACTAATTGATTTGTTTTATAAAACCACTTTAGACTATGAAATGGAAACTTCTGTTATCAGTTTGGAATTTGACTTTATAATTCCAATGTGAAAAGCTTAGGTGCTTTTACTGCTTTTCAGTTATTTTTGTTGATAGGAAAATATTGCTTCATTTCTTATCTGTTATTTGTCAAATTATTTAAGCCAACATTTGGGAGCACAGCTATGTTTAAAATCACTCTGATAATCCGTTTCTTGCCTTTCTCCCAAGAAAGATTTCCTTTTTCACAGTTGGTTGGCCATTTTTTATTATAAAAATCAAATAATTCATGAGAAGCTAGTTATTTAGAAGTTGGTTCTTTTTTATTTTAAAGAGAAAAACAATAAATATAACAATAAGACAGTTTCAAAACAGATTAGTAAAAGATTTACAATAACTAGTACATTGCATATTGTCTTCACTGTAGTTATTCAGAGTACAAGATATAGGCATAATATCTTGTCCAAACAACATTAGCATGAACCTTTCTTTTCAATGAACTTAGAGAAATCAGCTACATAACTATCTTAACTATCTTGTGTATAAATGTATTTTTTTCTTTTTCCCTTGAGTCAATGGGGTCCAAAATGTACAATAGAGGTTGAGAACTGGGAAGAAACTTTTCAAAAGAAAAGACAAACTGTAATGAGAGAAAGGATAAAGGGAAGAAGGGGAAAATATTGGTTCTTTACTAAAATAGAACTATTTTAAGGAACACTAATTTAAATATATCTTGATTTCTAGAGTCTCAAACAACCAGTCAAATCAGTAACTGCCATAGTTTCTATTTTTTCTTGAATGATGCTAAAAATGGATGTAAAATTTTGGTAGTATATGAAAGATCAAACCATTATAAGACAGGAATGAGATTATTTTGTTCCTAATCACAAAGGTATAAACTAAGGAAGGATCTAAACTGGCTCTGTTTAGAGGAAAATCACCTGCTTGCTATTATGGAGTATTAGGAAAGAACATCTGCTTCTGAACATATGTGTGAAACATGGAAGTTCCATTCTCTCTGCAAAGGGTGAAATTTTAAGACCTATCAGGATTTTAAGTAATCATGTAAATAAATTCAGTATTTATTCTCACAAGAAAATATTTAAACATGGTAAGAATTAGGGGGAAAGTCGGGACACAGAACATAATACCCTGGAAGAGACAGGGTAATGGTGCCATTAGTGTTTGAAAAATAAGTGAGGGGTGTTTGATCCCTGGCCTAGCTGAAAACAGTCCAACAACACTCCTACTCAGATCCTTATCTCACACAGACTGGTTTAATATCCTGCAACAAATTGTGACATAAAACACATATACCTTTTTATATTACTTGGGCTCTTGTTATGCCAGTGTGAACAGACTGGTTGTTTTGCTTTGTTTATTAAGAGCAATGAATTAGAAAGTCCTCTGAAAATTATTTATTGAGGGTGACCTTCATCTCCTGGAAAAGTAGTGTTCACTTATGCAGAATTGTGCAATAGACAAATTTAACCTTGGGTTTTTCTTCCTCTTACCTGCCTTTTGTTCCCATACCAAAACCTTTACCACACTTCCTATTTTCTCAATTCTCAATTCATCATCCTATGGTTCAGGTTTGACTTCTCAGCACACAGTCTTGTGGGTATCCCAAGTAAGTCTGCTCCTGACTGTGTTTCTATTCCATCCTTTCCATTCTGTGTATTTCTCAATTAAATGTGCATATCTTGGGTCTTATGATCCTAGGACATTGTTTTCTGTTAGATGAGAAATTATCTATGATCCATCATGTCCCAAACTGTATTGAGATTTTAATAGCTCTGAGTATTCCTCCATTTAATAAATATAGCTTAGTCGTTGCTGGACCCTCTTTCTCTGTGCTTTTTCTAATGTCTCTGCTTCCTGGGTGCCATAAGTTAAGCGTATTTCTTCCACAGTGTCCTCTGGCTTGAGGTTTGTGCATTGGTTGCAACTGACCGATACATCTGTAACCATAGAATAAACCTTTCCTTTAAGTTGTGTATGTTAAATATTTTGTCCCAGCAACAGAAATCTGACTAACATATATTCCTTTTTTTCATGTGTGATTAAAGAATTATTATACTGTAAATCCATCATAGTGACATCTAACAAGCAAGATTTGGTGAATTCCACGGAAATCAGTCAGCCAATTTTATCAAACCTATTTATCTAATCATGATTTGTGGAATTTTCTTGGTGATCATGATAAACACTAGAAAAAAACCAAACAAACATGTTTTTAAAGGCCCAGGCTTCATGATGATGCCAAATACATATCCCTTTTAAAATTCATTTTTAATGAAGCATATTATTAATAATATATCTTATTAACTTTGTAATTTTTCATATCTATGATTTATAGTCTTCTGAGAAGCTACCTGCCTGTTTCTTCTCAAAATATTAAATGTCATACTTAACATGTTCTAGAATTTCTAAAATGTCATGTCATTGTTATAGTGCATCTGGCAGCCCAATTATTTTAATTGAAAGTTAAGTCTAATTTTCTGAACAATATGATTCAAATTCTGGTCATTTTCCTTAGAAGATGGAATTCTTAGTCTACCCAGAGCAACTTTCTAGCTGGTTCTTGAAAATAATTTTGTTGATAGAGCTGTCTTCTACTATTTTTCTTAATCCCTTGACTGGGTTTGACCACGGATGATGCTGGCAAAGTGCCGGGAAAGTAAGTTTTACACAGTTGTCTCATGCTACCACCCAAAACCATCTGCAAAAACTTGCTAGAACATAAGCTCTGACATCTTCCTCATCTGGGAGTTCTTCTCATGCTTTAGTGGTCATTATTGAGACACACTGAAGATGCATGAACACATTTGTTTATTTATATTGACGATGATTAACTTATGGAGAAAGTCAATACATCTACAGGTATTTAGGTCTTCACACACATCTAGTCTTCTTTCTGGAGTACTTCATGACCTCAAAGACTTAATAAAATCATCTTTAATTAGAACTCAGGACCACTCTGGCACTCCATTCTTCATGTAAAAACACAGACCTAGATACTGCATTTTCCTGTCCCTATATGATTCACTTTTTTCCTATTATAATATGAATAGTATTAGGTGAGTGGTATCTGAACTGTGTCAACTAAGAACACTATTTTTTAGCTCCTATGGGAATTTGAAATACTGACCATCAGGGAAGCTATTGATGTAAGTTTAGCTTATAAGACAGCAGGCTCAAGATCCAAAACAAACAAACAAACAAACAAAACCTCCAAAAATCACAGTGTTTAGTTTCAAGTCTGAAGGCCAGAAAAGACTGATGTTCCTACTTAAGGCAGTCAAGGAGGAGAAGTTTCATCTTACTCAGTTTGTTATTCAGTTTTCAATTAACAGAATGATAAGAAGAAAACATCTGTGATTATAACATTCAGTTGCTAACCCTATGTGTTAATCACTTTTCTTTTGTACCTGACATACACAATTTAAAGGAGGAATGACTTATTTGGGCTCATGGTTTCAGAGGTTTCAGTCAATGGTCAACTGGCTCCAGCAGTGAAAAGAGCTTGGCAGAAGAAAGCTGCTCACCTTTTGGCAGCCAGGAAGCAGAGGGAGAGGTAAGAAACCACAGAGCAAAGGAGTTAGGGACAGGCTAAACTTTTCAAAGGCATGTTACAGTGACTTACTTCCTCGAAGTAGTGCCCTCTTGATCTAATTAACTTCTGAAAGTTCCTCTTCTGAACACATGGGATTTTGAGGAATATTTTGATTCAAACCATAACATCCCTTTAAAATATTATTTATCTCCTCAGGTGGGAAGGTGACATATGGAAGGAAAAGGGTCTTTGCAGACCATTGCTTTCAAATCACTTGGAGTAGTTTTTAAAAATACAACTTTCTGATGTCTTTTAAAATCCTGCCAAATCACTATTCTTGGAGTGTGGATCTTGAGGCTAAAATTGTAATAAGTAATGTGGGAAAGATGCACAATGAAGTTTGTGAATCTCTCCTTCAGGAGACTTTTGTGTATGTGTGTGTGTGAGGAAGGGTTGGACAAGGGAAAAAGAATAAATCAATTTTTAAAGAAAGTTGATATACAATTCTGTTTTAAATATTTATTCTCACCAGTATTTAAATATCTTCATAGTATTCAAGGGGAACAGACACCACAGGCCACAGCGATATTAGCTACACTGAGCCGTGATTCTTCCTTTTAAGATGTTCTTAAATTAGATCTGTGTATGACATGAGGGAAAATTTTTCTATGCCAAATGCTTCTACAATCTGAGAATGAGGGGAAACATTTTTCTCAGTCTTCTTCCGGTGTTTAATGACTATCTCAGTGCAGTAACAGCTGGCCAGCAGCAGGTCCATGATCAGAACCAAGATTTCTGAGAGCCTATGGGAGGTTCACCTCTCCCTTGTAGCCTAAATATCATGCTTCTGTCTATGAGGCTGTTTTTCTGTGTAAATGAACAGTCTACTTATTCTAGATATCCAAGGAAAGAAGGAAGAGAGTGATGTGCTATACCTTGCTAAAAGATAGCACTAAAGATTCTTCCCCTTCCCTCCTTACACATTTTTACCCTGTTACTCTCAACTTATTGAGAACAAAAGAAATGTCTTTATTCACACCCCTAAGTATGTTTTATAAGGATAGTTTCAATGCCATTGTATTTCAACTATATTTGCTCATACTTATTTTTTCAGGTATTGTGATCTGTGGTCTGCTAATGTGACTTTGATGTAATTGTTCTTGTTACAGTAACGATTCTTCAATTATGGAAATCTCATTTCTTTGGATTAGTTTATGGATGATAAATCATTCCCTACAAGCAAAAAACATCTTCTCTAAGTAATTTGTTAAATGTTTTTAGAGTGAATGTATTATTATACATGTTTCCTCACTTGCATCATGTAACAGCCTCATTTCTTCTTGGTGCCTAATCTATTTTGTATAAATATTTCATGAATGTATGTTTTAATAATTTTTTTTACTAAGATGGCTACTGATAATCATTTACACACTGTTAGAAAGTTTGAAAACAAAGGCCAAAATACAAAACCAAAAATATGAGAATTTAGAATCGCTAACTTAAGAATTGCTCTTTTATATGAGTTGACTTTTGTATGAGAGATAGACTCTTGAGAAATAATAGTCCAAAATATTGTCCCTTTCTCATTTTAGTAAAATATTGTGATAGTGATAATTCCAGTCAAATGAAACCTGATTAAGTAACTTTTTATCAAAAAGGTAAAAATTATTAGTACTAGAATTTTCCCCATGTAAGTAGCAGGAATATTTTATTTGTTAGTTTATTTTGAGACAGGGTCTCACTATGTTGCTCAGGCTGGTCTCAGAGGCAGGTTCAAGGGTTTTAAGTGCCTCAACCTTTCAAAGTGCTAGAACTATAGATGTGACCCATTATGTATTTTACTAGTAGTTTAGATTGCAAGAGATGAGTAACTATATTTTTCTATAATTTAATAATTGTTTAATAAATGAAAGGCGAGGGAGATAAAGGAAAGGAAATTGAAAAAGAATGACTTATGATGTCTTATGCACATATACCAGTTCCCCAGAAGGAATGTAAATAATAATTATATTCTATTACATAGAATAGTTTATAATAAATGAAGTGTGGACATACCAAGGTAAAGTTTCCTTATTAAACCTGGATATTGTGTTGCAAAGCATCTCAGGAAAACTATTTTCAGCTAAAGTAACTATAGATTACTACATGAATGCTTTATAACCCTATTTTTCTAAAAAAAACCAAGTGAAATTCAACTTTTTGTCTATTGGTAATCTAATACTTAATGAAAAACACTAAGCGTATATATATATATTTTATTACATAATTCTTAATACTGTCTGATGATAAATTCATGTGTGTTTATATTAGGATGAAAGCTGTCCTCACTTCCCCCCACTTGGGGATATAGTATTTTTATACTTTCATCCTTATAATTTTGCAATAACTTCAGACAGCACAAAACAAGTAATAACAAAGAATTTGACAATATTAGTCTAGTAGTCAAGTAGGTATTCATTATAAAGAAGATCTCCCCAGGAGAGAGGAAAGCTGCAAGTAATGTAAAAATCCAATGTCATTGAGATACTCTGTAGTGGTATTGGTAGGAATGGCAGTTGACACTAGCTAGCCCTTGAAAATTAAAGTGACTTCCTCACTGTGCCCAAGGTAATGGTTCAGGCAAGAAAAGAGAAATTGAAGTGAGTGGTACAGTATGTGTACAGATAGAAAGGTTTCCAGGGAACCAATCAGAAATGTGGAGAAGTTGTGGCCCAGAATATTCAGTGATTACTGGTTTAATATAGAGAAATTGTAGAGCCTGAGGCAGGAAGAATGAAAGGGATAAAAAGTATCTTAGTCTCTATGAAGAGGATTCTGAAGAAACTCCTAAAATATTCATCCTTTCAACAAAATGTCTTGAATATCTTTGAAGTGCTAGTTAACTAATGCAGTTCTGCATACAGCAAGTTCTCTGAAAAACGTTGGTTAGAATGAGTATGAATAGTGAAGTAGGGTAATATTAATCTGACTCAGACCAAACTTCTGAGAGATTTTAAATAATAAACATCCCACCCAAGTTTCAAAATAGGTCAGCAGAGATAGAAGCAGGATTTTGTAGTAAACAAAGAATTGTATTAGGACTTACACAGATTTGAATTCAAAATTGAATCTCTTTCCTGCAGTAATGTAATGTAATACAGTCATTTGTTCTACTAAATGGTATTCCCAGTGAATTGAGTAGGTTATATCGTTCAAGAATTTTAAAAAATGTGAGGAATATACACTTTATACTTTTTAAAGTTTTTTATTTATACATTTTATGATAAATATGTGTCAATTGGACTAGGTACAGTGAAGCCCAGATAGCTGGTAATATACTATTTCTGAGCATGTGTGTGAAGGTGTTTTGGAAGAGAACTGAGTATGAATTAGTACACTGAAAAAGAACATCCATTCTTACTAATGTGAGTGGGCATTACTTCATACATCTAGGGCCCTGGTAGAACAAAAAGCAGAGAAAATATAAATTCTCTTCCTTTTTAAGCTGAGGTGCCCATCTTTTCTTGCCCTTGAATATAGGAGGTCCTGGCTCCGGGGCCAGATTCAGGATTTATACCAATGAAACCCCCTTGTCCTCAGGCCTCAGTACATTGACCTTCATGCTTCAGCCTGAAGATAGCAATATTGTGAGATTTCTTAGTGTACAAAATCATGAAAGATAATTCCTATAAGACTCGTATATTTCTCTATATCTTATTGGTTCTGTTACTCTTGATAACCCTGGGAGTTTTTAATATGGTCCTTTTTGTTAGTTTCAATTTCTCTTTAAAATTCACTCCTCTTATGATCAATTGCGTCAGTTTATCACCTCTCAGCCTGTTGTTTGCACATGATCTGCTTTCATAGTCACACCCTTTTCCAGTGACATAGCCTAGGCTTTTCTCACATGTGATGGAATGATGCCAGTGGCCTCTATCCTCTGATAGATGGGAAGAAGCACTCTGTGTGCTTGGGCTGTTAACAGAGAGTAGTGTCAAATCTGCTATTTCGGCATCTCAGAGGATGGCTCTCTTGGGCACTTGATGACAAAACAGGATAGATCTTAGTTGTGGAGGATGTATCTGGGAAAACAAAATCTCATGCAATTAGAAGAATTTGATAGTCATAGAGAAGGAACAAAATATTATATTGAAAAATCAGTTAAAGATTTCACAGGGAAGAAATTAGGTCTATTGGTGAACTGATAGTTTAAGAAAAGTTTATAAACACTAGGCTAAACCATGATCTCATGTGTAGCTCCAACAACCATGACTCTGAATAGAATATCTTCTTACAAGTAGGATTCAAACACAATACCTCTTTGGCTCTTTCTATTCCTTGTACAGAGGAATAGATAATTGGTCTTATTCCTATGGCAGAAAAAGCTGAATTTTCTAAGGTAAAGATGATAAAGATATATTTAGTGTTTTGCCCACTGTTTTTTCATCTTAAAATAGTTAAGACTTTGATGTGGACTCTATTTAACAGGTATCAGGTCTCAATCTCAAGTCTGTCCTTGAGATGTATTTGCTAATATTCTAACATGGGCTTTGAGGTGATTAAGAGGAGTTAAATAGCTAACACTCCGGTCAAATGAAACTCTAAAAAGTGTAAATTAATGCCTGTTTAGTACTTGGCTTAATGAATCTCAGTTAAAAGAGACAATATTAGTCATTTGATACCTAGGAAAATATCAGGTTAACTGGGAATATCTGTGCACAAAATTTGGACATTCATCAACCAGAACATGTCACAGTGATTTTCTGGAGGCTTTAGTCACATTAAAGTTCCCATTGATCTGTACATTATGATCAATTTTTAAAAATTAATTCTTAAGGTTTGTTTCAGTTTTCTTCTAAATATTTTAAAGTGTCTATTGTTCATCTATACAACTATGATTAGAATCAAATTGTACTTATTTATATGTAGTTTTATAAGAGGATAGATACAGATGAATGCTATTGCAGCATTCCTAAATGTAGAGCAAGTGTAGAGCACTTGACTTGATTTGAAATAGGGATCACACTTTAGGTAGAGCTGCAGGAGTTCAGGCCGCCTTTTACTATTGTTTGTTTCCTGGCTTGCAAAGACAGTGTTGCTTCAGATTTTTGCAGAAGTGTGATTGTAGCCTAAAATGTGAATATAATCACTGATCTAAAGGATAATTGTAATGGACAGTTTTCATTTTGTATGTGTGGTTTATTTTGAAGTAACTTCTTTTAAAAAAAACAGGAAAACATGTTCCTAAATTTGTGTTTATGTCCCTAAAATTGTGTTGATAAATTTATTTTTTATGTTTTCTATCAGGAGGCTGGAGGGACTCAGTTAATATTTGGGGCTTAGGCAAGTTTCAGAGAAGATGGACCATGGGCTTGCAGTTTGCTTTAATATGCAAAACAGGCCAGTAAATTATTCCTGCTATCTTCATAATTGAAATGAGAAATAATTTGAATATTTGTGTTCAAGAGTGTTTTGTTTTGGGAACAAATAATGGGTAATTTCCCTGTTTTGCTACATATAGAAATCCCGTATATTGGAGAATTTGGAGCTTTTTACCAACTTCATATCCAGTGGTGGCTTACCATCAGTTTACATCTATTCTACTCTTTAATTACACTGCATTACAAGCTAGAATGTAGTTGGCTAGTTTTAATTTCATGTTTTTGATTGAAAATTCCATGGTTGAAATGAATTCTTCCTAACAGGTAAATAAATTTGACCAAGATCTTCAGTCCCTCCAATATGTTGAAAGCCATGTGATCATCTTCCCTGATGTCCATGGGCATTTGTGACAGTTAAAAAGAAACCTCCTTGTTCCTTGGTGCTCTCACATCTACTATTAGCTAAGCCTTAAAGGAAAGACCACAAGGCATTAGTGCTGCCCTTCAAGCAGCAAACACTAATCCATGTAGGCTTGGAACACAATAAGTACTTTGAGAAGTTTTCACAAGGACTGGGAATGCCTTCATCAAAATGATCTTTCCCTAGGTTGCTGTTATGAAATCACTATGCAAAAATATACATGGAAAAGTTTGATGAATAATTTTAGAGAGATCAGATTTTTGGATATTCAAAAGACAATTTTTTTTAATCTTAAGCCATTCTGCATTTTCTGTTTTTTTTTAAGTCTTTGTCTTTTTTTCTCTGATTTCTCAGCCCTTGATCTTGTTCTTTTTCCTCCAGAGACTTTTTTAATTTTCAGAATTTCTCTTCTAATGAAAGAGAGAGATTCTGTCAAAATAATAAGAGCCTATACAGTGAACAGTATTTTGATTTATTTTGTGCTTTGAAATATTCTGAGTGTTTTCATGTATTTATGTTGAAAAGTTGGCAAGTAGAGTTTTTTATTATTTTTCTCTTCACCAAACATATTAATAATTTCTTAGAATCATAAATTAGAAATGTTTGTTTCTGGATTGAGTTAACCTTTATATATTATATTAGTGAACTCTGCATTTTATGATTTTTTTGTCCTGAAGTACAGAGGACATTGGTTCATTAAATCTAAAACAAGAATTTAGATTTAGTAAAGGTTAACTAAAGAACTGGATGCTAATAGGTGTTGAGGTGAGAACAGGAAAAATAAAAAGATTAAGATTTTGTGGATGTAAAAATAGGAGTTGGCCTGGAATAACTAACTCAATATGCTAACCTCTCTTCTTCATATTTTCTAGAGTCAGATTCGTTAAAGGTCTTGAAATAAGTTGGAATTCATGACTTTTTTTCTTTAAAGAAACCCTTCATGCAGTAAAATCTTGAAAAGAACCTCAATGTGTTAAATACACAGAAGAGGTGATCGTGAGACAGGGCCCTTCTCTTGGCCTCAGGTGAGGTTGGCTATGAGTGACCCATCCCTGCTTGTGCAGGACATGGCTTGAAAAATCACCCTGTTAGTCATGCATTCCAATTTTGTTTCAGAAAGCACCATTAACGTGACTATTTTGCTTGTCATCCACCTACACAACTTTTACCCATGTGACATTTATCAGTAGGGGGAGGTTCTTGATGGACCCAGCCCTGGAGGCAGAGTCTCAGGCAGTATGAGGGCATACTTGAGTCAAATGATCTGCACACCAGGCTAACAGAAGAGACACTGAGGGAGACAGAAATGTGGTTCTAACCTATGTCTAAGACCATAGGGCCTTTCTTCTTTAAGCCAATAGCTAATGTCAACAAGGTTGCCTGAGATGGGACTTACTAGCTATTTCTACTGCTTGACATGCTCTTTCTCTACTTATTTTTGTATGATTCCTCCTTGCTGTGCAAGTGTTAGTTCAAATCTCACCTCTTTCCTGTATGTTCTTTCTTCTTTCTTAAAGGTGAGCTTCTTAACTCACATGATTAATCTCCACCGTAGTAACCTTGGTCATCTTTTTAGAGGATTTAAGAAAAATTTAAATTTCCTTTGCTTCAGTCTTCCTCACTAGAATGAGAGCAAAGATCATGAGTTTGCTATTCATTCTTGTGACTTCAGTGCCTGATGGGCACAATAGTACCCAGTATACAGCGGATATTTGATAAGTGTTAAGTGGATGAAGGCGATACTTCATATAACTGGTATGAAACACAATACAGACCATTAGACAACTCGGTGGGAACATTTGTCTTGAGCTGTTTCCTAGAGCAGTGAAATTTTATTTTTTAAAATATTTTTATTAAAAATAATGATATTTGCTTTGTGCATCAGAATATCAATGACAAATAAGCCAGTGCCAGTAAAGCAAAGCATATATATAGGAGACATAAAATATTAGGAAAAACAAGGAACAGGATATTAGGATTAGGTGATCAAAATTTTAGGGCACAAATTTTCTCTCTTCCCTTTATTTTTATAATGCCATGACATTAAAATTAATGAATATGCATTTATCGTAGAAGTAGTTCCATTTTGCATTATACATTTTCTGGCATGGTTCTTGACTGTGCATACTTGGAAACAAATGCTCCCTTTCCAAATGATGATTCCTAGCATCTTCTGGATCCCTAATACTGGGAGAACATAATGAAGGGGAACATTATGCTTAGAGACGACATGGAGGTCTGGTGATTTAGCTCAGTGGCATAAGCACCTGCTTTGAAAGTACGAGGTCGTGAGTTTGATCCCTGTTACCAAAAAAAAAAAAAAAAAAGCACATAGAGCACTGTGATGTTGGTTTCCAAGCTAACAAAAGTGGTGTCTGTAGGAGCAGGACACTGAAAAGAGTAGGAAAGAGTAGGTTGTTCTTGTTTAGAAGTATTTTAATATGGTAGATTTTATTCATGTCTCATTTGAAGTGCAAAGATTTAAGGGAAAAAAGTCGTAATTAAAACCAGGTGAGTTAATAAGGTTGCTGAGAAAGTGGAAGAAAAACTAATAGTTATAGAGCGACTGCTGGGGTTGTTTGCTGAGTGATTTCATCCCCATTATTTTCTAGTGATTCCAGGTGGAGGCTCAAGTTTGTAATGACTGTCACCTGCATTCAGAATTCTGGCAATCAGGGAGACTAGGAAAAAGATTCATCTTTCTAGTACCATCCCATTGTTGTTGTAAATGATGCTAATGTCTGATTTGGTATTAATAACAGACAGAGAGAATTTTTATTCAGCTCTATTTTAGTATGAATCCTGAGTTAACACAAAAGCAATTAGATGCTCTCCCTCATTATTGAAGAGGATTCAGAAAACTATCACTCATGGCAGCAAACCATATCTGCACATGATCCCCCCCTGATTATGTTTAGGTACTATAGTTGCATATATTCCTGTGGTCTCACTTAGTAGGCAGCTGTTGTCAGACTAGGCATGAATTTTTGCTTTTGTAAAAATGCCAATGTCTATCTCTATTGAGTTCTGAAATCAATCAACCTTAAATAGTGCATGTGTATTTCAAATCATATCCATGTACTATTAAGGAATGAGCATCTGATTTATATTGACAGAATTTAGGTTATAGAATTTAGGATATGCAATCTAGAATGCAGGCTTATAAAAATCAGTCTTTAATAAGAACATCAACAAAAACAAATATAACTGCTTTTGTTGAATGACTAGTATATTAAATATAGAAGCATTCAATATTTGATTTTTAAAAAGAAAACAGTACAAAGCTGATGGATATAGCTTTCTCCCTGTCCCCACTGTTCCCTTCCTTCTCTCATAATTCCTGTAATACCCAGCATTATTATGTCAATGTTTAAACTGAATCAAATTTTGCCATTTTTTATTGCGGCAATGTTGTCACGTCCCTTGAATGTCTTCAGTCCTACGACTTCTGTGTGACTGGAGATATACTAATGAGTCCTGGGACACAGGTTGTGCTAGTCTAATAGGCCACAGTATGGTTCTGGTGTCACCTTGAGCACTGTGCCTAGTCCAGAGCAATATTTCTAATGCAGAAACCCATTCCTGTCTGTCAGTGCAACATATCATTGGACAACATAAATATCTCCTATGTACACTCTTCATGGGAATACACTAAGAAGTACCATCCTCAGAATCATTTGAGGCCAACAAAAAGACTCTCTGACTTCTCTGCCTTACAAGTCAGGACACATTCCATTCAAATGATTCCATACCTCTAATACTCAGCTCCACCTGATGTACCTCCCTCTGCTGTTTCCAAGACACCAAGAGTCCTTGAATTCTGCCAAATTCCATGATCTGTTGAACAATACACTCAAGAAGAGTGGAAAGTGAACCAGGATTGGTGTTTCTGTTGTAATAAAGACCTTGGTTCATTCTAAAACTGTCATGGGCCCTAATTATTTGTTTACTGAGACCGCCTTGCAGCACGCTTTTTTCCTTTACAACTGGCATTTTCTCAGACTGGGAAGTGCAATGGAGAGCTTTTCCCTCTCTAACCCACTTTGCTTAGAACTGTGTTAGAATTGTGTATCCTGCTGTGCAGCAGAGCAGGGCTTGATGAATAATCCATTAGATTTGGGCTTGTGCATTGATCTCTATAAGCCCATTCTGTGTCTTCTAGATTCTGAGAATGTGAACAAGTGTTTATATTTAATGTGGCACAAGCTTGCTTGTACATGTTTTTCATTGAGCCATTATGACACAAATTACCTTGAAAACATCATACTACCAGGTGAGAATATTAGTATACCTGGAGGCTGTCATCCATTATATATATATATATGATTACTGAATAAAGGTCATTTTTGCTCACTAATTCTGCCAGATCTACTGTTTAGTGGGAGAACTGCTTTCAAATATAAACTAGTTATAAGGAACAATATTATTTTACAAACTCAACCTTTAAGGTAGGAGTTATCTGCATGAATGTATTTATTTATTCATAAATTTTCCAAAGCACAGGGAAAGTGATTGAAATTTCACTTCTCTAGAATTTATGAATTCAGATCTACTAGTTGTTATATAAATATTGGTTTTTAGTTGGAATAACACAGTCTCGATTTCTTGATCTTATGAAATAGGTCTTGTGGTTAACCTGCCAAAGGCAATTACCTGCCTTTGGGGCATGTAGAGAAACTTAGTGAAGGTCAGGACATCAATTCTCATCCTAGCATCACTGTTCAGATATCATCTCCACCTTGAGTGGAGTGAAACTTATTTATAGCTTTATAAATTAAAGTATTTGTGAAAATTAATTAGAATGACGAAATCATTGTCCAAGAAAGGAACATGGGGTTAGGAATAATAACAAGCCTGTTAACCAGGGTCAGAATGAAAGTGGATGTTCAGATTAGGATCACAGGGATTGTCAGTAGAGGATGCAACAGATATTGCACTGGGCAGTCTCACAACGTTGGATGTAGAGTCCTCTTTGGTGCCCTTGGAGAAGAGAACTTACATTCAGATAAATCTTGTGTACCTGGTTGTTTAGTGGACACCATCTTCTTTCAACAGATGAGAAGCCCCATTTCATCTGGCAGAGGATCAATGAAAGAGTATTTTCCTGCGATTATGGTAGAGAACAGGTGATGTTAGAAAGAGTGATTTCTACAACAGCCTTGGATAGTTTGGAAATTTGACAAATAGCAATGATATGAGTAGCTTATTAAGCACAGAGATGACAAAGGGCTCAGAAAGAAGTGACCCATAATGCTACAGAATCAAAAAGACATTAAAAGTAGGAAAATGCTAAACAACTGTATAGTTACAATGCACACCTCATGCTCCAAAGATGTGAAGTTACCAGAGTGACTGACTTTCTTGTGCTCCATGGTCCTATATTCTTATTTAGGAATAATTGCTGTAGTGTGTGTATTTGTCAAGAGTAATTTGTATAGAGAGTGGAAAAATTAGTGAAGAGACAACTTTCTAATTTCACCTCTTCTTTCTCTCTGAAAGTCTTTAACAGAAAGTTTAAGACTGGGGACGTGGGCTCTTCAACTGATCATAGTGTCCCTGAGGCTGGCTTGCTAATCTCAGTTCTTGCCCAATAAGTGGTTGGCTCCTGTCCCTGAAGAAGAGCTTCTTACAATTGCATGTGATTTGGAGTTTTCTGTGATTGTGTTAGAAAATGACAAATATGCTCATGCCCTGTGTGCTGTGTAAGTGTTCCTAAAAGAAGGCCAATTATAGAATTTCCTCGATATCTTGTTGTCAAACTTCTGAATTCCTTCTTTGTTCTCAGGGCTGCGAAGTTCAGCCCTGCTCTACTGGATTGTGCAAATACTTGTTTTAAGCTTAAAATGCCACAGGTTAATAATTCCTGAGATGAACTATTTGGCACATCTCTGAGTCAGAAGATGCTTTGTTCACAGTGAAAGTATTTCATCATTGATGGGTGAAACCCCAAGTCTGGTGAAACAGCAATATAAAGATGTGTGTTGGACAATTCAGTTTCAGAAGGAAGTTTCAGAGGAGGCCAGAAGGAATGTGAAGTTGGAGTTTAGTATTAATCACACTGTCTTCCAGTGAGCCCAACTGGCCTCATGTCTCTGTGCTGGGAACAAGGAAAGAACATCAGCTGTGGACCCAGAAGCACAGCCCCAAAAGGGTCCTATTACCTCCCTCCCCTCCACCACAAATAGAAAGCATATGTCTTCAAGGAGAGATGGCCCACCAAGTGGGATATCGAAGTATCACTATTGCAGACATTTCTTGAGTTTTTTAGATTTTTCATGGGCTCTTGCCAAACTCCAGTTTGAAACAGAGATCTTGGTTCTATTGGTGTATGAATATCCGTATGAATTTGGGGGAATAATTGCTGAACCTGTTTTTAGAACAGAAATCTCTAAACTGGTGTGCAAAGTAATTCTCATTTCCCAGAAACTTAGTAATCACTGAAGGGGCTGTAGCTGCTAAAAGTGAAGAAGGAATTGATGCTGAAAGGGTTTGAGTGTTGAAGGGCCTAGAGGCAAGGAAAGAAGATAATGACTGGCTCTTGAGGTCAACCGTGGACTGTCAACAAGTCTCACCTAGAGCAGGCAGAATGGGAATAAAAAGAGAAAAAATTTTTGAGAACTATTTCAAAGGCAGTTCTCTAGTACAGCCAGGCCTCTTAAATTGTGCAGCTTGTTTTCTTCAGACATGAGAGTGAAAAAGCTCAGGATGGATGCACAGAGATGGGATACTTCTACTCACACAGATTGTGGGGGTAAAGCACCTACCACAGTTTCCACCAGCACAAAAAATTATTTACAGTCCCTTACTCCTTACACTCAACTCTCTCCTGTGTTTTTCTCAGTCTCCGCATTCCCTGGGAAGTTCTGTACCCTGGTTTGAACTAAAATAACTGTGATTCTCTAGAGCAGACTGTGATTTTTTTGTTTGTTTGTTTGAGATTTGAATCAACTCCTCCAGGAGTTACAGGAGTGATAGCATATAAATGAAACCTATGCTTATTACAACTCACCCTACGTAAATCATCTCACCCTTGGTAAATGGCTAAATGACTATTTGTGAGGCTGCAAATGAATGTGTTTGGGAACATTGGGGACAGAAACTAATGAGTACAAAATGAGAAGATTAAAAAAAATGTTACTTTAAGAAATTTCTGTAATTCTCTCTTGCTCCAAAATATTTCATGTGCTTAGAACTTGCCTAGGAGTCAAGAGGAAAAACTTTTATGGTGCAAGGCTGAATGTGAATGTGCCGGGCATTAGAAACAGGTTTAAGGGACTCTCGGTTTCTTCCTCAGGATCACAGAAAATATGATTATCATCATTCAGGACTGGAGTTGGAAGCAATCAAAGGCAGTAATCTCCAGGCAGAATCTGTTCCATTGGAAGCTCCTAAGCTGGTTAGCTAACAACCAAATCCCCTGAGAATTTAGGGATAGCTCTGTGAGCCAAAACTGAGTCAGAATTATTTGGTCAGGCCCTGGAAATTCACATTTTAAAAAGTAATCTTTAATTGATTAGGAGACATAATCAAACTTTACTTGCGGTAGTTGCGCCTAGAGGAAAGAAACTAAAATGCAGTTGTCTTTCTGTAATAGCAACCTTGAAAAATTATCTTTCAGTCTCATTTTATTCTTATAAAATATTTTTCCCAGATGCCTGCAGGTTCTAAAATGTTATGTTTCAATAAATGAGAGTTTTGACATAGTTTTTAGCAGTTGTATTTCTGTTCCTATGCCTTTGGGTTATGAAACTCATTTCCAGAGCTTACCAATTATACAGGAAGTTTTCAGTTGATCACAAAGTCCATACCTGAAGAATTCTAAGAAGGCCTTTCTTCCTCAGAATAATTTCCATACTGACCTGCTCTCAGATTCAAAAATTAGAGTAATGGGCTCAGATGAGTTCTCTGCTATTAAATAAATTCTCTTTACTAGGGCTTACTAAGCTGCAGTAGCAAGTTAATAGTGGTTTTCTATAGGATATTTTAACATTTTCTTGACACCAGTGACTCATGCTATAGCTGTGTCTGTGACACAGGGCAATGAACAAAACTCTGGCCTTTCCTCCACCAAGCATCTCAGGATATGCACAGCATAGAATTACAATTAGTTAACATGGTATGTGCTCAAATTTAATAACAATAAAAATATATCTGTTCTTGAAGTATGATGTGAGTAAAAATTTTACTTGTGACATACCTTTTCTGACTGTGTTAGTGTGGGAGGACTGCTGAAATGAGGTACCGCAAACTGACTGGCTTAAACAATGGAAATGTATCGCTTCTTAGACTGGGAAGAGAAAGGGTGAAATTATTATGGTGTTGTAGAACTGACTCCTTTTAAGACATCTCTCCTGGACTTGTAGATGACTATTTTATTCTCTCATATTTTTGCCTTATCTTTTCTCTAGTCATGTTTGTCTCAGTGACCAAATTTCTTGCTTTATGAGAACACAATTATATTACATTAGGGGTTACTCTAATGACCTCATTTTAAATCGATTACTTGCAAAGACCTTATTTCCAAATAAAGTCACATTCATAGGTATTGGAGATTAGGCCTTGAGTAACCTTTGAGAGAACATATTCAGACCACAACTGTGTTATTGACTTGTTACATTGATGATCAAAAAATAAATTAATTTATAAGGTGAGTTGTGGTCCTTAGAAAATAAAATTAAAGGTATATTTTTTTTTCTGGATGCAGTGCAGATGAAGCAGGAACTTCCAGGAGCATGACAGGCTCAACTTGAAAGGCTTTGAATTAACAGCATAAAATATTTGGAAATGAGTGATTGTGGTAAGCATTTCCATAACTAGGAGGAATATCACAACATAGCTGCCATATTATTAAGTACGAACTTCCTTCTTCATAGGGTGGTGGGGGGTCCTACAGGTAAGTGTGTGAAAGATAGAATTATTCAAGTGAATTTAGGAGTTGGCAGTTATTTTATTTATTTTTTTAATCTGTGCTGGGGATTGAACTCATGACCACATGCTTGCAAGGCAGGCGCTTATGCCGCTGAGCTAAATCCCCAGCCCTGGCAGTTATTTTAGTAATAAGACAGAACATTAAATTTTTAATGAATAATCATCTTACTGTTGTAATAAAAACAAAAATATCATTTCAAACCTGGTAGTTGGTATTATTTGGTTTAGATTGTACAGTACAGTTTCATAATTATATAGCACATAGAATGTGTGCTGACATAGCTATTAAAAATAAGTCAGGAAATAATCTGGAGAGAAAGGGATGGTAGGTAGTTTTTTGAAGTAAATATTATTTTGGTGGAGCCTATTTGCAATAGCATGAGAAAATTATGGACTTGCTTTCCTACTGTTATATTTAAATTTGTCAGTGTGGGAGAATTTACACTATGACATTGACACATGATACAAATCTCAACTTTACCTTTTTTTTAGGGAGGAGCTGATTGTAAAACACCAGAACATCACTGAAAATAAACCACAATTGTAAACTGTTTAATATACTTTGATTTGAATGGTATTTACAAGAAAAATATCTTTCCCAATGAATAAAAATAATTTTGTATCATATTTCAGAACGGTTTGTGAAGATAAACTATCAAACCAGTCTAGGAAATAGTTGACATGAATTTGAAGTGCAATTTAGTAATGACTTCTAAAGCTGCTAAGCAAATTGCTAAGATAACTTTGATTTATGAAATAGATTTATTTAGAGACAAGATTCAAATTTCTTGCTTCCCTGGTGGGATCATGATAAACAGGAGGGGTAAAAGGATCAGCACCTTGGAAATTGTAGAGTCCCCACACTGTCATTAGTTGAATTTTAAGGTTTTGAGAAGAAAAAATAAGACAATAAAAGTGGGGCATTTGTTAAGCCAGTCTGTGTATTTTATGAGTAGTTGCATTATATGTGCCTAGTGAAGAAAAGCAAATCTGGAAACTTAGAACCTAGATTGCCTCCTTTGGGGTCTCTTTGAGGTTGAGTTGCGTTTTTTCACCCGCAATTCCTGGACAGGACTAAAGATGTCACTGTCACTGAAGTGTCACTCCTCTGACTGAGGGACTTGGCAGGTCTCAGACTTTCTTGTATTTACAGACTGCCTGGAACACTTGTGGAATTTAGATTCTCATTTAGAAAGAGGTGGAGGCTAGGGATGGAGCTCTGTGGCTGTCTGCAGACCACACTGAGGAGAAAGCATCTAGTAGTTCCTTGGAGGAAGGAAGGTGGAGACTCTTCAGGTTTCCACCTGCCCACCTTCTAATCAACAATGAGAAAGGACTGGTTATTATGGATTATATCTGGATGTCTTCCAAAGCCTCATAGGTGGGGCTTTTGGGAGGTGATTTGATCATGGGTTTGTGATCCTGGTTTGATCTCCCTCTGCTTTCCCCTGCCCTGTGCTGAACAACCCTCCTATCCCATGCCCATCTGCCATGCAGCCCTGCCAGCTGACTGTGAAAAGAAACCTCTACAAACTGTGAACCAAAACAAACCGTTCCTCCTTTAAATTGTAGGTGTTGGGTTGAGGAGGTAAGACACACATGACCTAGGATAGTTTCCATAGGGCCATTCTTCCACATTTCCTTTCCATTCAGATTTCTTTAATGGTTTGGGTAATAATATTTACCCTGAAAAATTCCTCTATAGTCACTGCTTCTTACCTTCAAACCTGTTCTGTTCCCTTTTCTTCTCTCACTATAACATTTTAAACACTGTAAGTCTCCACAGCATCCAGCAGAGGTCATTGCCTTGTTACAGAAATATTTTCTGCTTTCTTTTGCTAAAAGATACTGTAGCTCAGTGGCTGGAATGACTGTGGCATGTGGTGAATCAGATTAAGGGACCATTTATCTCCAGGACCGCAGATTTGCACGTAACAGGTCCTTGCTTGCAAAGTGGAAGACCCTTTACCTTCTGGTTAGACTGACTAAAGTATGGTCAAAGTGATATTATCAAGTCTAAGTGCAGTGTGTTAATTTGCTACAATGCTGTGACAAATTGCCAGACAGGGTGGAATGAACCACTGAAGTTTATTTTTTCAAAGTTCTGGAGCTACAAGTCTGAGAGGAAGGAATCATTAGAGTTGGCTCTTTTTTAGGTTAGAGGGATATATCTGCTTTTGACCTCCCTTTTGGGCTTGTACGTACCTTTTTCTCTCTATTCAGATAGTTTGCCCCCTGTGTTTGCCTTCATTTCCTTTTCTAAGATAAACACTAGTCTTACTAGACTATGGCCCAAGCTAACTCACTTCAATTTAAATGTTTTTTTAAAGGCCCTATATCAAAATACATTTATATTTTAAGCCTCCAAGATATAAAATTGTGGGGGAAGGTCACAGTCCAACTTATAACATGTAATAATCAAAAAAGTGTCCTAACAGGATAAGACTTCTTTGATGAAAACAGCTTTGGGCATCATTTATCTAAAACACTGAGGTCAAACTTTTAACATATCCTTCCATGTACTGCAAATATCAAGAAAAGTTTATTTCAAATGAAAAGCAGCTTGCTTCATTTAAATAAATGTTGATTTTTGGAAGGCACTGCATCCTGAAGGATGATATCTGAGGAAAGGCATGGTGGAGGGAAGCCTGGTGATGGAGACAGGATGCAGATCTTCCAGGCTTTTCCAGACTACAGGTATTTCTCTTTGTATTTCCTTCTAGGATAATTTCTTTCTATCACAATCTTTTGTTCTTTGAGGTTTTTTGGATTGCTTTTTCTTGAAGTTTTTCCAGATCACATGAACTGAAATTCTTTCCTCTGGTTTCATTAATTCATTACAAAAACATAGTCCAAGGCAGTCACTGTAGTTAGGTTCTTACCTTCTTGGGAACCTACTACAACAGAATAGAAATGTTTGTAAGGAATGTGTGGTCCTAGACTCTGGTAGACTTGCTTGGGGAGAGACTCCTGGGAGAACCCAAGTATGTTTGATTCACCTTTCATTTGGCATTTGTTCATATCCCTTAGCAACTTTCTCCAGTCACCCATGAATTTTTGCCATTCATATTTCTCATGAAGGAGAACACATTGTAGGCACTCATTCAGAGAATGAAAAGAATCATGCATTTCAGAACTTTTGTGTGACATGTACTTTTCTGTAAAGAGAGACTCTCCCTGAGTGATTTTCCTGTAATCCAGCAGGGCCCATTCGGGCCACATAACTATTAATCATACTTCTAGAGGGCCTTCATAAGAATGACAGAAAGATCTTCTGCAAGTGCCTAAACACAAGTTAGAGACTTTTGAACTACAGGGAAATTACTATACACTTCTTTTACAGATGTGACAACTAAAATATAGAGCAGGGATTTGAGAGTAACATTTCATTTGCTTATTTTCTTTCTATTCCTAGCTTTGTGGTATAAGGATGATCACTTCCTCACACCCCTCACATCCCTCTTAATTATAATGAACATTCTAAATTTGCTCCAGGTCCACTTTAAGTTTGCACCAGAAGATTTCCTAATATACCTATCTGGGGGCCTTGGTCCTGAAAATCAATCTGAAAGGTTCTGCTTCTTATGATGGAGTTTTGTAATATATTTCCTCTTGAATATTTTGATGGCTGAAGCAAAATTCAGTTTGCTTTAGAGATTGAGGAGGCAATTCATATGATCCAAAATAAATATAATTCTCATAACCAAGAACCATGAATATTATAACTGTGAATGTTATCCTGTCTGATTTTGGTACTTGAGAAAGTTACTATTTAACTAAATTTTGAAGTGCTGAACAGTCATTTTTGAGACCTTTGTTCTTGTCAGAGACTTAGTTTTTCAAAGTGTTTGGAGCATCTCAAGCGAAGACTGATGACAGGAGAAGGAATGTGAAGCCTTACTCCTGTGGTTCTCTTCTGTTCCACTTCATGGCTGGTTGGCTGCTTTGTTTCCCTTATTAACCAATTCCCCCTGAAACAAATGGGCTTTTGTAATACTTTATCTTTTCTTAATTCCTTTTTGTTACAATATTCTTGGCTTTGAGGTGACATGATGGAGCAAATGTCAGGTTTGAAATTGCTTTTCCAGCGCCCCGGCCTAAGTCATCAGTAGAAAAGGTGCACAGTGTGGAATCCCCAGCATTGGAATGTCAAACTTGTAACAGAATGGGCTAGATCACAGGTGTCACATTATTCCCAAATGTCTGTTTCTTATGACATATGTATTTAGTGTCGTGTTTCACATTTGGGTAAACTGACCCAAGGACTTCTCAGAAGTCATAAGAATAAGAATGGTGCCTCCCATGGATTTTCTCTGTGATAGTTTGTGGTTACTGTATTGCAGCAGTATTATTAGTCTTATTTCCACAAAGTAAAAGTTTGGGTCAAAGTGGGGCCACCATGTAGGAGGTGCTATGAGGTTTATCTGCCAGTTTAACACAAATTACATTGTTCTTCCCAGGGAGAACACATTCTCTGTTTCTTTTAATCTCATTTCAAAAGAGATGACAATATTATTAACAGAGGGCAAGAATAAATCACTGGGTTTAAGTGTTAATGATCATCTAGTAATAAGATGTGATAGGATTATATTAGAGTTGCAGAACTGGCTCTTTATTAAGAGTGGCACACTATCAAATTATAAGCCTCAGAGGACACAGGGATAACTATACTAGTCTAGAAGTACAAAAAATTAAAATCTTCTGAGAGTATATTTTATTATTTTGTTTTAAGTTATGACCAAATAAGGTTAACTCTGAAAATGTCTGCTATGTGAAAAAATAAATTTTATTGGCATTTAAATTAGGCTTCATCTTCTAACCCTTTCTCATAATTTTTAGAGGAATTTCATGTCTTAGAAATATTTATCATGCATAAAATTTCTAAAGCCTGATTAATAACACAGAAATTATTATGCTTTTAAAATGTTCAATTCAATAGTATAGATGATTACTAGCTGCAATTACATCACATTCTCTAACAGCACATTGCAAAAGTTCTTATGAAATGTATTTATAAAAAGTTGCATAATCAGTCTATGCTGACTTCCAAAAAAGGAAATGATCCATAAATTGAAGATAGGGTCCCAAAAGTAGGAATTAGAGTGTCTTCTGGACCCTGTAACTATCTATACCTAGCATTAAAATGAAGCAAACTCCTTTTTTGTTCATGCAAAGTCGCTTTTCTTGATTTTTTGAACCCCAGGTCCAGATAGACTTTGACTGATCTCATTGTTTCCTATAATCTCCAACCTTGCTCAGTCTCCCATTGTTTGTTCTCAATGTTTCTTTCTTTTTTTTTTTTTTTTAAATCAGAGTAGTCCCCTGTAGTCTCTCTCCTTCCTTCCTCAAAAAATTCTTAAAAGTTGTTCTACTGTAATTGGCTTGATTTATTTTTAATCTTCCAGTCCACTGCATCTTGGCATCAGTCTCTATCATTTTACCAAAACCATTCCTAACTGCAGTCACTTTTTCTGTCATCATCCTTGTAAACATGTGAATTTGATGCTTTTGATATCCTTTGTTTCCATGAGACGTTCTTAGCTTTTACTGCTTAATACTTGTTTCAGGGTATGCTATCTGCTTGCTGTAGCTTATAGTATGACACCCTCTCAGCTTTAGCTATAAAAAGTTCTAGGATATTTTTCTTTCTTTTTCTTGATAAGTTTGGCTAGGGATTTATCAATTTGTTTATTCTTTCAAATAACCAACTCTTCAATTCATTAATTCTTTGTATTGTTTTCTTAGTCTCAATTGCATTAATTTCTGTTCTGATCTTTATGATTTCCTCACTTCTATGAGCTTTGGACTTGCTCTTCTTTTTTGAGAAGGTTGAGGTACAGCATCAGGTTGTTTAGTTGAGCTCATTCTGTTTTACTGATATGACAATTGATAGCTGTATATTTTCCTCTTACAACCGTGTTCATTGTGTCCTACAGATTACAGTATGTTGTATCTGCATTTTCACTGAACTGTAGATACTGTCTAATTTCTTCTTTAATTTTGTTGTGGGTGTTTTTTTTTTTTTGTACTGAACAATGTACTCATGATCTTATGTTTGCCAAGCATGCACTTATGCCACTGAGCTAAACCCTTGGCCCCTGTTTGTGCTTTCATTGTTTGATTGTTTGATCATTTTTTCCATGCCTAAATTTTGTAAAATGAACAACTGCTTTTAAGATAACAATGTGCATTATAATAACTAGTGTTAATTTCCTATGTGTTTTGAACTTTTGTATCATTTTTATCCTTTTTTCTGTTTTGCTTTTCAAAATAAAAAAATTAAAAAATAAATATTTAACTCGATGTTTAAAAACAAAGTGTTCTAGGAACAGGAGAAATACCCAACCAATATCTGGTTAACAAGATATTTATGTCTAAATAACCTACAATTATTATGTTACTAATCTGGCTCACCAAGTTTATCAAATCCTATGTCTTAAAATTTGAGTGCTTATATAAATCGAATTTGTATATGACCACTGAGCAATACACTCAGCAATATAAAGAACCAAATAGTGCCATTTTTTTTGTTCCCACACTTGGATAAAGTATCATATTATTTAAATGAAAAACAGTAAATGCTTGTGATTTGGATGTATGTCTTAAATGAAAGGATTGTCTCAATCTATAGACCTACTTGTGGGAACAGGATGTCACTCTATTTCAACAGTATCTACATCTAGGAGATTTGGGATTTGAAGAGTCTAACACAATTCTGTGGAGTTTGCCAAGCACTGCATTGAGTTCCTCAATATGAAAGGGACATAAAATATATTAATTGTTCTTTTCCTTTTCTGAGAGTGTCATTGCTATAACCACCAAACTCTGGCAAATTGTCCTATTCATATTTCAGGTTAAGTTCATAGTGGGTAACAAAAACTGACTGCCACATATTTAGTGAGTTACAGACCTTTAGGCTCCATTTTTGTCATTGCTAGAGGAGAATGTATCAAAAGTATGTTGAAAGAATCTTTTAAAACACTAAGATCATTTCACATTTTTTGAAAACTAAGTAATTGTTTATTATGAGTTCTCTGAATTTTTGATTATAGATATGACTCAGAAGCTAATGTCAGAATTCTGAAGATTCAAGCCTTTGGAGTAGCCTGTGCCATAGAACATAAAGGGACCATAGTAGAGACAATATGGAAGAATGCTCATTTTTGTCATTTGCCTATAGAGGGTGTGCAAAAGCATGAGTGTCTCTGCATGAAAAGCATCTGTGCAGATAGTTGGGATGATGTCTCTCATGTGAGAACAATCTCTTCTGTGTTGTTGGTGTGACTGAAATCTCAGGAAGGCCTAGAACCTCAAGAAAGGAGAAGAAGGAAGGGTACATGAAAAGAACAATGGGAAATGTCTGAAAAGAGACCTACTATGACTCTCTAAGAATAGCAGTGGCAGCTGGGCATGGTGGTGCACTCCTTTAGTCATAGCACTCCAGGAGGCCATGGGATGGGAGACTGCAAATTTAAGATCAGTATGGAAAGGTTACTTACTTAACAAGATATTGCCTAAAAACAAATGAACAAACAAAAAAGTAAAATGGCTGGGGACGTAGTTCATTGTGAAGACCCTTGGTTCTAGTCTGTAGTACCACACACACACACACACACACACAAATTAAATTAAATTAAAATTAAAAATGCAACTGCAGTTACTGGTAACTAGTTAGTCCCAAGGGAGAGAAAAGTAATTTTGAAAAAATTTGAGAATAAAATTTTGAAAAAAAGTTGTAACAAATTTTATTGTACAGCACAACACTGATAGACTGAAGTATGGCTTCATAACAAAAATAGACTGACAAATTAAGGAATCTATCCAGCCTATCTAATGGAAAAAGTGTTTACAGAATGCAAAGAGGTGCCAGTTACTGGAAAAATAACTTTGGTCTCTAAAACACTGAAATTCTTCAGTAAATTTATTGCAAGCATCCTGACTCTCCTTAAAACTTCATAAATACTTATTGTTCATAAAAATATTCTCTGCATAGCACAACTCTAAACAAATAAATAATATTTTAATTTTGGAAGATTTTGGCATTAAATTTTAGGTAGCATGTAAGTCTAAAAAAATGTCAATCCTCAATTTAAGAATGATAAAAAGATGGAAATCCTGGCTCTTGTAAATACTAGCCTGGTGGTGTCAGCACCGGTGAAGTCAGAGACAGTAAACACTTAAGAAAATCTGAAGGCAAATCCATATTATAAAGGGTGGGAGCTTGAAAAGGCAGAAGAGTTTTTTTAAAATTTTTATTTTTAAGAAAAGTGAATAGTTTGGTTTACCTTCCTTTTTTAGGGACCCATTTGCTTCATCAAATGTCCATTTGTCTAGTTGAATTATTCCATGTAGATGGTTCTCCAAAATGGTACTAAATCTCATATATTTCTTCTTTTGAATGTTGTTATAAATTCGTGTCCATTATTGATTAGGTGGGTCTATGATACCTTTGTTCTTAAGTAACAGAACTTTTCTCAAGTATGAAGGGAGGACATCATCAATTTGCATCTGAAATGTCCAAGATTTTTAGTGGAAATCTTTTTGGAAATATGAATGTTTTTCACTTGTCAGGTTGGTATCTTTTCCTTTTTTAACTAGCCAAAACTTACAGTGGATTTATGCTCATCTTAGCTATATGTTGAATTCATAATGCATCCTCTCAGAGAAATGAAAATCAAATGTATTATCATAGCACTCTACAAACTAGAAATCCTGGAGCACTGCTTTCAGAATCATGAATGACACCAGGAGCTTAGTTAATGATATTTTGCCAATATCAGTTTTCTTGCTTTAATAAATGTGTCTTGATAGTATTAAATAATTATAACAAGGGAAAGTGCTTAAGGGGGACATAGAACAGCCTACCTTAACTTTGTGTCTTTAATAGATCTAAATATAAAATTACTCCAAAATGAAAACTGTTTAAAAAGTTGTTAGGGAAAATAATTTTAACTCATGTTATACACTCAGTCAAATTATCCAGCAAATAGGAGGTAAAATAAATATATATGATGTAGTCATTGATACATTGATTACATATTCACTCAATGTTACTAACAGTTATGTTGTGTCCTAATTGGTAGCACACTGGTGAGCAGACAGAAACATCTGGTCTTTTCCAGCTTAAATTGTAGTAGGGGAATTAGAAAATAAAAATAAGCAAGAAAAGTATATGTGACATGATAAAAGGTGCTATCAAGAAATGGGGTGGGGGATTTGGAATGTTAGGGGATTTTGTGAGGGAGATCAGTGTAGGCTAAACTGAGTTAACATTTAATAAAAACATGAAGGAGTTCAGTGGGTTAAATCTGTAGATATTTTGGAAAAGAGACTCCTAAATAATGAGAACACAGTGCAAGTATCCTGAGACAGCACTGTGTCTAGAGTGTCTAAAGAGGAGTAATGAGGCTATTTTGGCTGGATAAGGGTAAGAAATGGAGAAATCCACAGTAAAGTCAAGCCAAAAAAGGAGAACAGAATTAATTTAGGGCTTTGAAGATCTTTTAAAAGATTTTGGTTTTAACATTGAATGTGTTGCCCTCGTTGGAATATCCAAAATGTGATATATCGAAGAAAAAAATTGATAATCTGGCCTTTATTCAAATTAAAAATGTCTCGTGAAAGATGAGTTCAAAGAACTACAAAACAGATCACAGGGAAAATAAATATGAAAGTCACATATTAATAAAGAATTTATATTTAGATTACATAAAAACTCTAATCTCATGACAACATTAAAATAAACTATCCAAAAAAGACAAAGATTTGAACTCTATCAAACAAGCAAAGAAAAAAGTGTTCAACATCATTATTAATCAAGGAAATGCATATAATACAACTTTCAGCATAGTAGGGTAATTGTTAACTATTTCTAAAATTGAAAAGGACTAACCATGTAAAATGCTAATGAAGATACAAAGCAACTGGGGTTCTCATGTACCAAAGTGAGAATTTAAAATGGGAAAACCACTTTGGAAAATAATTTGTCAGCTATTTAAAAAATACACCAACCTGATGTGCAATTATTCAACTGCTAAATATTATCTCAAGAGAAATGAAATCATATGTCTATACAAAGACTTGTTCATGTTTGCAATGCCCAAAACTGGAAGCAATTGAAATACTTATCAATAGGAGAATAGATAAACAAATTGTACTTATTCATATAATGAAGTGTTAATTTATAAAAAGGAAAGAAATATTGATATATACAAAAACATGGATGAATATTAAAAGATTATGCCGAATAAAAGAATATAAAAAAGACATGTACTATATGTGTTAAATTATGTCCCCTACTGTAATAGTTAACTGATTGTGTCAACTTGATTAAGAAATGCCCAACTAAATTGCTAGCATAGTTCTTGTTATGGAAGACCCATTGTTATGGCTTATGTCTAGATATGCCCCCAAAATTTCATGCAGTTTAGGACTTTTTCAAAAAGATTGGGGCTTTTTCAGAGGTGGTTAGATCTAGAGTAGTAATTGATTCATGGTTCAATATTAAACTTAATGGTGCTAGGATTAATGGTGTGTGTTTACTTAATTACTAAATTGGAATCACCCTCTCCTGGTAGCATAGATATAATATAAGGAACAGATAGAGGTTTGTGTTGTCCATTGCTTTCTTTTAGTGTATTCTGCTTGCTGTGAACTGCTTCTCCTCTGCAGTGTCACTTTGCCATGCCTCCTGGCTGTGGAGCCAGTCAACTGTGGACTGCAACCTCGGAAAACTGTGAGTCAGATGAATCTTTCCTCCTTTAACTTTGAATATTTGGTATTTTGACCTCAGTAAGGAGAAAAGTAACTGAGACAGAAATTGGTACCAGAGAAGTGGGGACACTTCTGTGGCTACACCTGACCATGTATATCAGGAACATTTGGAATTAGTTTGTGGAAAGAGTTTGTAAAGGTTCAGCAATGCCTGCTGAAAAAATGGAGCTGGAATGCCTTAGTCTGTACCATACCAGAAATTCTGGTCAGCTCAGATGATCAGAAAACTAAGAGAAATCCTGTTAGTAAAGACCAGGCACAGGAGATTTCTGCTGGGAGGAAGGATTATATTGACAGATGGCATCTAGATAATGTGTGTTATGTCTTGGCAGAAGGTTTGTTTATACTTTTCTCGTGTCCAGAGACTTTGTGTGACTAAGATAAAGGGAAGCAGACTAGTTTATCTTGCAGAAGAAATTTCAAGGGAGTCTGATGTTGAAGCAGTGAGTTGGCTACTGTTGGTGGCTTTTAGCCAGACTTCTGTTGAGAATAAAGAGCAAAATCCCAGCAGAATGATTCAAAATGTTCTGAGGTCGGCTAAAGTGGAGGCCTCAGTAAAGTTGTGGCCTGAAAAGATGGAACAGAGGAGAAATTAGTAACTGAAAAGACTAGTAAGGAAAACCCAAGTATTTCAAAAGAAGATAACAGAAAAGATGGCCTGAGGACATCACAGGAACTAATAGTGCTCCAGCTTTTACACCATAAGAATTGCAAAACTGAAAAACTTTTCTTTGAGAAGAGTGTGCAAGAATACCATGTTCCAGAATCATGAGAGCCTAGGCAATTTGTCCCTTGGGATTTGGTCTATAGGCATTTGAATCCTACAACCAAGAGAGAGGAGGAAGCCTGGCTACCCTTCCAGCTAGTAGTGGATACTGGCATCATACGTGTGGTGCTGGTTTTAGGTGCATGCAAAATGCAAGAGTTGTGGGGTCAGGAAGGCTTCCACCCAAATTACTTCAGAAGGTCTGGGAGTCCAGGCAGTGTGCCTCTGAGAGGGCAGGATGTGAAACTGTGAATGTGAAGGCAAAGGTGTAGTGGAGATCCCAGAACTTTGGAGAAACTAGGAATATGGAGAAGGAAAAGTTAAAAGAAGGAGCAGGGCCAGCCTCAGAGAGAAGCTGAGAGTCACAACTACTGCCATACTGCAGAGGTAGAGCCACTCAAACTTTTCTTGTCACATATTCCTGGGGATGAAGGATGTGGAACTATAAGAGTTAATGCTTGCCCTACTGGATTTTGGACTTGCTTTGGTCTCACTCCTTTTGTCACTTTATTTGTACCTTATTGTATATGGAAAGTGTTTAACTTCCTTTTCATTTGTACAGGGGATTACAGCTAAGAGTTTGCCTTAAATTTCAGAAGAGATTTTGGATTTGAACTTTTCAGCTGTGCTAAAACTGTCACAACTCTGGCAATTATTGGAGATGGGCTAGAGACCTTTTTCGTAAAGGGTTATGCATGAGTCTTTGGGGAACCATGGGTGGAATTTTATGGTTTAAGTCTACAGGTCCTACCAAAGCTTCACACAGTCATAGGTGGGGCTTTTTCAGAGGTGGCTACATCTGGAGTATATGATTGATTCATGGTATAATCATAAAATTAAGAGTTCTAGGATTAAGTGTGGGTTATTACTAAATTAGTCCACTGGTTAATTTGGAATTGTCCTAATCCCAGGAGCCTAGATATCATAAAGGGAGAAAAGAGGCTTGCCTAATCCCTTGTTTTGGCTGTCTTCTGCCTGCCATGAACTGTTTATCCTCTGTAAAGTCCCTCTGCCATGCTACTCTGCTTTGGAACCATTTTCATTTTGTGATATTTTCATTGTTTATAGTTTATTGTATGTCAATTGTATATCAATAAAGCTGTTAAAAATCAGTCCTAGGGAGTACAATTGAATTTGGGATGGAATTAAGTGAGGGCTGCTGAAATAATTATACAGAATCTATTTTCCTTTACTTTAATCAATATTGCAGTTTCTTTTGTGATGAAAAATAGAAAACATCATACTTCATTAAATTCTTGGAAATTAGCTTGTAAGCATGTTTAAATGACCTGGCATTAATCTCTTTGGGGGAATTTTATCATTGTGACTTTGGGCACTTTTCTCCTAGCATTTTGCTTCTGATAGGGTTTTATTCTGTATCAAGCTAAGTAACTTAGACACCATTCGGAATTACATTTGGATTATTTGTCTACTTTGTGTAAGAACCATTTTCCAACATGTTATGATAAGCTTAAGTGTAATTTAGCCAGTAGAAATTTTGTACTAACTATTGCTTCTATAATGATAGCTATTTTACTTTTTGAAGAGTAGATAAAGCTAAGTAGTTTCTACTGAGGCCAAGTAGTAGGTCAGAATAGAACAGCATTTCTTGATACAGGCAGTATAGTTCTGGTATACATAAACACAATAATTGTCTGTATAGCAATGACTAGATGATCTATAATGAAAGAGGAGCAAAAAATGAATTAACATTTTGTATTATGTTACATTATTGAACATTTCATTCTTTTAAAATCTTTCATGACAACAGTCTCTCCTAATTCTATTATTGTTAAGTAGTAGATTTTTTCAATCTTTTTGTACTTCTCCTTATTTCTTTTTTTTTCTACAAACAACTCTGCATTTATTCTTGTAAAATCTTATCTACTGCAATTCTAAAAGCAGTATTCTGACATTCATATTTCTGCTGAGGCTTATGCTTATGTACAAAACTACATAATGGGAATTTCTATTTTCATGTCCAACCTCTGTGCAATAGAATATGTTTCTTCCTTTAAGGTTTCTGCTGTAAACCTAAACATCTAATCTTTCAAAAGCAATATTATAAAAGTCATTTAAGAATCAACCAAGAAAGTTAAAATACAATTTATATAATGGGAAAAATTATGCCAGTGATTCCTCAGAGGACTAATATCTATAATATATAAGCACTCAAAAACATTAAATGCCCCAAAATAAACAACTCAATAAAAAAACCAGCAGCAGAATGAATAGATACTCCACAGAAGTACAAATAGCCAATAAATGCATGAAGAAATGCTCAACATTATTGGCCATTACAAAAGTGAAAATGAAAACAACTCTACAATTTCATCTTACCTCAGAAAAGTGACAATCATCAAGAAATTAAATCATAATAAATGCTGGACAGATTATATGGGAAAAGATACCATTTTACACTGTTGGTGTTTATGTAAACTACTACAACTTCTATGGGAATCCATATGTGGAGTGCTCAACAAGTAAGTTTCATTTGAGTTAGACATTCACCTTCTAGGTATCTTTCTGAAAGAGTTAAAGACATCATGTTATTACAGTGGTATATGCATACCCATATAAGGCAGCACAATTCATAAGAGCTAAATCTCTTATGAATGCTTTATGCCTATTGATGGATGAGTGGATAAAGGAAATAATCTATTTACACACAAAAGAATAGTATTTTGCATAAAGAAGAATAAACTTAAGTCATTTGTAGGAAATGAATGTATCCTGAGACCATAATGTTGAGTGAAATAAATCAAACAGACAAGTTTGAATATTGCCTGATTTCTCTTTTGTGAGAAACACAAAATAGAAATGAAAAGCAAAATAAAGAAAATAAGAAATGGAAGGGATAAAGAGATGGTAGGAGAAGGAAGGGTAGGGGAATGAAAAAAGGAATTGGGGGTGTTGTGTGCACGTACCAACTCCACACAAGCAGTATAAACATTATGTACTCAATCATGTACAAAAAAGAAGGAGATCAAGAAATGGGGGAGGCAAACTGTTATACAAATTCAAAGCAATCCCAATCAAAATACCATTGACGTACCTCACAGATCTAGAGAAAACACTCCTAAAATTCATTTGGAAACAGAAGAAACTTAGAATAGCAAAGGCAATTCTGGGCAACAAAGACAAGGCAGGAGGCACCTCAATTACTGACTTGAATCTCTGCTACAAAGCCACAGTGATAAAATCAGCATGGTACTGGCAAAGAAATAGACCTGAGGATCAATAGAACAGATTAGAAGATGCAAACACAACTACAAAGACACTCAGCTACCTGATATTTGACAAAGGGGCTAAATATGTCCACTGGAAGAAGGACAGCCTCTTTAATAAATGGTGTTGGAAAAATTGTCTCTCCACATGCCAAAGACTGAAACTAGATCCATGCATATCACCATGCACAAAACTAAAGTCTAAATGGATCAAAGACCTAAATATTAAAACAGAAACACTAAATCTACTAGAAGACAAAGTAGGTAGAAATCTTGGTGACATAGGGGTAGGCAGAGAATTTATGAACAAAATCAAACCACGGGAAACACTTCAAAGAATCAACAACTGGGATCTCATATTATCGAAAAGTTTCTGCACTTCAAAAGAAATCACCAACAGAGTGAAAAGAAAACCCACCAAGTGGGGAAGAATTTTAGCCAGGAACCCCTCAGACAAAGGACTTATGTCCAGAATATATAAAGAATTGAAAAACATCAAACTCCTCAAATTCAAAGACCCTCTCCAAAAATAGGCATCTGAGATGAACACACAGTTCTCAGAGAAAGATATATAAATGGCATAAAAACACGAAGAAATGTTCACCATCACTGGTCATTTGAGAAATGCAAATTAAGACAACATTGAGATTTCACCTCACTCCGGAAAGAATAGCTGCCATCAAGAAATCAACTGATAACAAATGTTGGGGAGGCTGTTGGTGGGAATGCAGACTGGTGCAACCACTATAGAAATCCATATGGAGAATTCTCAGAAGACTAGGATTGGAAGCTCCATTCAATCCAGCTATTCCCCTCCTGTGTATTTTCCCAGAAGAACTAAAAAGTTCATATCACAGTGATATATGTGCACCTATGTTCATAGCAGCACAATTTGTAATAGCTAAATCTTGGAAGCAACCAAGAGGCCCATCAACTGCAGAGTACACAATGGAATATTACTCAACTATAAAAAGGGTGATCTTGAGGCCTTCATAGGTAAATGGAGACAACTTGAGACTATCCTCATTAGTGAAATGAATAAGATATCACATTGTGTCTCTAGTGTAAAAAGTGATAAGAACTATAAGAGTAATACAACCCAAAATGTGTAATTGCTATTGTAAAAAAGAGAGGAAAAGAAAGGGCTCTAAAGGATATAACTGCATGTATATCTGAGTGTGTAAAATAGATGACCATACTGCTGAATCTTTGTTGGATATTTGAGCAGAACTGTTTGCAGTCTCACTGTTTGAATGTCTACTATATATCCATTAATTTTGTAACTGGAACAACTACATCCAAGATGACAATATGTAGTTTATCAACTAGTGATTTCTTAGTGTTTTTTTCTCTTTTTCTTTTAGAATTCTGTATTGTTGCTACCCTTTTTCTTTTACTTTTTTGTCTCTTTAAATAAAATTTTTAAAAAATGCATAATTGCTATTGTAAAAAAGAGAGGAAATAGAAAGTGCTATAAAAGATATAACTGCATGAATATTTAAGTGTATAGGATTGATAACCATACTTCTAAGTTCTTGTTGGATTGTTGAACAGATGTTTGCAGTCTCACTGCTTGAATGTCTACTTTGTGTGCTCTAATTTTGTAACTTGAACAACTATTTCTAAAAGGACAATATGTAATTTATCAACCAGTAATCTCTTACTGTTTATCCTTTTTTTTGAAATTCTATATATTTCTACTTTTTTCTGTTTTTCTCTTTAAATTAAAAAAAAAATAAAAAAAGAAACAGGGAGGGAAGAGGAAGGAAAAGAGATGAAAAGATAAGACATGTTATGTACACCTACCAACTTCCCAGAAGGTATGTAAACATTATGTCCTATATGCATGTTTTAATAAACTAACAAAAATTTAAACAAGAAGATGTGGAAAATCTTATTTGTATAAGATTTGCACAGTTTGCATAAGACATTAAATACCCATTGCCACAAAGAAAATAAGAACTAGACAATCTAAGAAGCATGTTCTACTAAACTTTCAAGGAAGAGAGAATGCTCATTCTTAAAATTTTGCAGATAGAATTTTTAAAATGTCCAATTCCAGTAATTATTTATGAGGCTACTACAAGTAGACACAATAATCAAATAAATGTAGTATCAGATGTGAAAATAGTAGACTAACTAAGGATAGACTGATAACACATACTCCAATTCATAAGCAAAATATAGATAAGCAAAATCCTGTACAATGTGAAAAACATAATACATCATAAACAAATTTTTCCACAAGAATAAAAAATTGACAATATTTTTAAAAACCTAATAAATATGTCACTTTAAGATTAATGAAGAAAGCAATGGAATCTCATTAACAAATAAAAACAATAAAATTCATCACCTATTTTTAATAAAAATTCCAGCACACATAAATTAAAATTACTTATCAAACTACTAACAGAACTATATTAGCCTGATAAAATGGAATTTTCAAAAATATACAGCAAACATAAATATGACTATGTTTGTGGTAAGAGGCTCTTTTATTTCTTTCATAATCTATTATTTATTTAAAAGTGTACTGTTAGTCCATACATTGACATAATTTCTATGTTTTTGTTATTGATTTAATAATATGCATGTATGATTTCAATTATTTTCCATTTACTTAATCTTGCCTTAAATGCTCTATGATCTAATAATATGCATGTATGATTTCAATTATTTTCCATTTACTTAATCTTGCCTTAAATGCTAGTATGTAGTCCATTTTTTAGAAAGTTTCATGTGCCGCTGGCAAGAAGGTGTATTCTGTTCTTCAAGGAAAATTGTAGATATGTATGGACTTCATTTGTTCAAAGGTTTTGTTAAACTCTGATATTTCCTTGTTCACATTTTGGCTAGTTGATCTATTTACTTGTGATAAGGGGATATTGAGGTCTTTCACTGTAATTGTGTTTATGTTTATCAACCTACATCCTCTGTTGTACTTTAACAAAAGCTGTAACATCTCTTGGGATTCCTTTTGTATGTATCATTTAAAATAGCTACTTGGAACTAAAATCCGAATAAACTAGTGCTTTCTGAACGTGGTTGTGTATCATAAAACTATCGGAGAGTTTTAATAAAATACAAACTTGCACTCTTGGGAGGAATCAAAAAAAAATTCTCCAGGTAAATTTCATATCCTGACAAATTCTGAAACCTCAGGATTAAACTACTCAAAAAGTCCAGAGGAATTCTTCAGGTATGATATTAAGTTATAATTACACAGATGAAATTCAGTTTGTACTTACTTCATTCAGTGGAATCCATACTAAAATGATAAAACAACTTGTTTTAAAGGTACCATCTTAATGACTCAGAACCTTCTTTTAGAAATTTATTCAAATTTCAATCAAATTAAATTGCAGAATCTTTCCAAACTTTGATTTCTACATATGTAACTGAAGGATAACGGCTATCTATGTTTGTGTTAAGGACTGAATGAATAGTACAGTATTGCACTTAGTTTAGTACAGTGTCTGGTACATCTGGTACATAATTCATTGAGTGAATTTCAATGAAATACATGAGTGAAGATCATGATGTTGTGTAAATATGAAATTACACTTTTTTAGAATAGTACTATAATTGGAATACTAATTAATACAACTCACACTGGAATACAGCACATTTTTTAATTGTGTATTCTAGCTGTGGTAATGAATTTGCACTCATTAGCCATGTTTCTTCAAGTTCCTACTTTGCTTTATTATCATTCTTTTGTAAATGTACTGGCCAGTGTTAGGAGAGAATCCTGAGTTACATGATCATGAATTAGCCTCTTCAAGTGCAAAATTAAATTTCTTAACTTTTTCTTAGCATCATGATTTAACCAATGAGCCAACCAGCCATAGGGAATTTAAAAAGAACCATGTAATTGGTATTAAGTGCTCCACTAACTTAGGAGACCAATTTGGTCACATCTCCTTAATTTTTCAATTAATCACTTCAGTACCCAACTTCCCTTTTTATCAGGAAACTGAGAATCTCCCTCTTGGGGTTTCCCTTTATCCTTAATTTGTACAAGAATGTCAGCATCTCATGTAGTACCAAAGCAGTTCAATATTTTTGACCAATAAGAGAGAATTCTGGATCTTACTGGTCTATTGCCATAGTAGCTTTTGCTACATAGCGTGACTTTTGAGTCCAGTATTGCTCTGTGGAGAATTAATATGTAATCACTGATATCATAAGTCCAAGATAATCCAGATTCCTACATAGCTACTGTGGCTCTGTGAGCATGGGAATTCTTTAGTGTTAAGCTTGGCTTATTTGATTTTTTTTATGTACTCATGCTTTGGCTTTCTCATAAGTTATTTCCCACGGTTTCATGTAGTTCCAGAGCTACTAAGACAAGATTAGCTATGATGTCTGTCATTTTAGAGATCCAAAATCGCTGTTCTCTTTTCCTATGTGGGGATCCATCCTAACTCCAGGATGTATAACAGTTTTTCCCTCAGGCTATAATGCTACTTGCTCAACCTTCTAAAACAGACTAACTTCCCTGACTTTAGCGCTTTATCTCTGTATTTCTTGTATTCAACCACTCAAAGCATGGAACTCAAGGAGGAGAAATGAACCCTTTTTTTCCCAGCAGACTTTATATTTTAAAGTTTTCTTCCCAGATGCCCACTTCCTGCTGTCAAAACTATGTCTTTTCAATATGTTAGATGATGAAAATATTGTTTTCTACTCAGAAGATCCTGTCTTTGCCCCTGCATGGAATAGACTACAATTACCTAACTGCATTTTCTATAGGAGAAAATCAGCATTATGGTTTAGTTGATCATGGCTTGTTTTAGACCAGTGAGTCTCAAAGTGTTTCTCAGATCAAAGCAATTGGTATTGCTTTTGGTATTACATTGGTGTTAATTTTGTAGAATTTTAAATTCTTAGGCCCCATTCTAGGTCTCCCAAGTTAGAAACTTTGGAGGTGGATTTGAACATCTGTTTCACACAGCTCTCTGGGAGATTGTGATTAAGGATAAGGTTGGAGAATCACTGGTTTAGACCTAAATATGATTTGTAATTGTTTTTCTTGTGGGAGGTAAGGAGCTGACTTTTACCTTCTTGTTGCTATCTTTTGAGTATCTGGAATTGTTCAAATATGAACACACACACACACACACAAACACAAAGACACACACACACCTACCCTAGAATAAGCAACAATGTGTGGAAAATTATGTGGTATAAATGAGTTTTTCTATGAGTTTCCTGTATCTATGCTTACTGGCAACCCAAAATGAGAGACTCCTCTATGCCCTATCTGGAATATACAAAAGATATAAGGAGACAGAGAACTCATTGCCTTGTTGTTTTCCTTTCTTTCTTTCTTTCTTTCTTTCTTTCTTTCTTTCTTTCTTTCTTTCTTTCTTTCTTTCTTTTTCTTTCTATATTTTGACCCATGGATACTGGGTCAGACTCAGTATATACCATTTGTGAGCCACAAAAATACTATTTTTCAAAATTTACTACTTCTATCCCAAAGTCTTTTGTCAAAAAATACATTGCATCTAAGGAAACGTATCAAAAGAAAACAAAGAAAGAAATAGTGACAGTGACAACATTTTATTTACTTTAGATACCAAACTCATGGCAAAGCTACATAGCTATGTACCTGTCTACCTCAAAAATAGGACAATATGACTCATAAAATCATGGGACATGTCACTCAACAGCAAAGTGTGGCCTTGACTCGATCATCAAGAAGGCAATGGAGCTCAGTGAATATTTTCATACTCTCAGAACCTAATCTCCACCTTAGTTGCACAGTTAACATGAATTCCACAAAGAGATTTACCTGCAAGTGGTCAGTGCTAAGGAAGAACAGGTAGTTTCATGAGCAGTTATTGAGATAAATAGAAAAAATTTTCATTAAATTTTTCCAGAAAATTTTACTTGATAATATAAATGAACATTCATTTTTATAGCGCTTTTGCTCACATCACTCATCAGTCACTTTTCTTATTTCTTCACTATTACTATGCTTCCATTACTTATATGATTTAAATTAACTAAATGTTCTGACTTTATCATAGGTTCTGACTAATTGTAATTGAAACAACTTTTGTAAATTCTGAACTTTCTAGTGACTTGACACCATCTTGTACTTTTGCTGTTAATTATCATAATGTAGTGCATGTTTTAGAAATATATATATATATATATATATATATATATATGATAAAATATTTCCAAAATGCTACTGGAAATACACCGAATTCAAGAGACATTGACATTATTTATTTATGACTGATTTTTTCTTTCTCTTTAATGTCAATATACTATTTTAGATCTATGAGATCAGCAAAGAAAAGCTTATTTACTTTTAATCATAAAAATTACTAATATAGTATATATAATTCCCAAGAATATTAAAATTTGATATAAATATTTTATATTTATTTGCAATTTAATAAAAATCAAGTATGTAGATATTCTTGTACAAGGGTGAACTGTAATTAAAGTATAATTTTGTTTATTTTAGACATTCATATGTAGTGGCTTTAATTAAAGATACAATAGGTATAGTTAATAGCTGGTTATTAAAATCTTTCTCAAGTCTTTTTGGTATTATAGCTGATGGTCTCCAAAACTATTCATTTATGATTTACATAAAAAGACTCACATAACTTAGAAAAGCTATTGTTTTCATATATCTAAATCATGATTATTTAGAATGAAAAGATGCTGATTAAATAAGCAAATTTTTAAAATCACAAAAAGCATAGTCCAGGAGACATGGAACTCAACTTGCTAGTTATTTGATCCTAGTGAAATCATAAGGACAGCCTTTAAGCTTCCTAGCAATGTAGAGTTACAATGTGCCAGCCAGCCATGTTCATTCCATTTTGGTGTCCAGAGTTTCTGTTGGGAATCAGTAACATACATGAGGTTAGCTACCTGTATGGATATTTTTAGACTTCATCCACTTCAGAGGTTAAGTGGACATAGCATGGTTCAGTCCCTTACCACAAGTCATATGATTAGTATACACTCTTTAGAATGGGTCAAGGCCTTCAGGTAAACAAAGATATTCTTTCTTAGGGAAGAGTATTTCAAGGGTCCAGAAGTTATCTTTTAGGGGCAGAAACTGAGAAGGGTATAGACAACTCAGATTTTCTGAGTTAATCCTTTGCTGCTCTGTCAAACTTCCTATAAACTGAAAAATACTTCAGTCACTGCACCAATTCTTTTACATGTCATTAGTTTCCAATTCTTTTATTTTAAGTAACTGTGAGCTGATAGATCATTCAGTGTATTTGGCTAACAGATTATATGTGATTTCTAGCATAAAATTCTTTTGTTTCACTTTAATTTTTATGTATATGAACATTTTCAGCAAATTTTAACCAAACAGAATAAAACTGACATGGAACCTATTTTCTAGCAATAAAATACTTAGCAATGGATACATGAACTATTTTTAAAGCCTCATTAGTTACATCAAAAGACATTTTCAAAACAATTTAAATTTTATATACACTAATACTTATTAAAATTTTATTATAATCATGCATTTGTAGTAAAATACAAATGATTCCAACTAGAAATTCATAAAACTTTTAGCCCTTAGAATTTTATGATCATGAAAAATAAATTTTATTTCTAAATGAATGTGAGAGAATCATTAATAAAATAGTTTCAAGTATAGTTAGAAGAGTAAAATTCTCTATTGAAAGTGGAATACAAATATGAACTCATGGAAAAAACTAAGCAATTTAAATATCTGTTTGAAACATTTGTTCCTATGATTGTCAAATGGATAATACTGGATATTAATATTGATATAATTTTTAAATTTATAGTAGTGGAATTTAAATTAGAACACTAGATGATACGACATACATTTGAAATATATGTATGACAGTTTTACTTTAAAATGTAACTATTTAACCATAGATAGTGGCATATGCATACAATCTTAGTGCGCTGAGATATTGAAGCAGGAGGACCTCAGGTTAGAACCTATCTGGGTAATTTAGAGACTTACAAAGATCCTGTCTCAAAAAATAAAAATAATAAAAAAAAAACACAAACAAACAACCTACAGGACTAGAGCTATAGCTCAGTGGGAAGGGCTTTGGTTCAATCCCAGTAGCACAAAATTTTTTCAAAATGATCTTGATGACTGCATGGTAGCCATTCTCCATAAGTCTTTCATATTTTTATATCTCTGGTCATTATCAGTCAAGTAGGTGTCTTTTTAGAAATGTTTATATGAGTAGATAGCCTTGGAAGGATGTAAACAAGGGCTCTCTTTGGAGCAAATTTACACATATTCTCAGAATTAAGAGACTTCTTTTTCCCAAGGATACTACTTATATTTTCAGTTTAATAAAGATAACACTTCAGTTCGAGGAAATATTAGGAAGATTTTCTATTAGCCTTTATATAAAATCAGTACCTTAATCTCAGGTTTCCTTTCCTGTGATTCATTCCCACTAAATATGCAGATAATGCCTGGCTTTCCTGACATTTTCCTTGAGGACTCGTGGTTGCTTAGGGACCAGAGGTGAGATGTATTATTAGTGAAAGTAATGATTGTCTAAATCCATATGGACTTATTACTTCTTTGATTTTTGTGTTTGTTTTTTGTAGCCAGGATTGAAGTCATGATCTTGTGCTTACTAAGCAAGGTCTTGAACCATTGAGCTATATCACCAACAACTTATTGCTTCTTTATCAACTGAATTTGTGGAAGAATGGGAAGTTAAACTTACTGTTATCACCAGAATCCTGCTTATGTCCTGTATTCAGAAGGAGAGTATAAGAAAAACATAGTGACAGTGTAACATTTTTTAGATATTTCAATATGAAACTTAAGTGTGAATGAAAAATACTCACAAATGAAAAAAGATTCCCCATAATTTTCACTCCTATAAAAATGCCTGGCAGATATTGGGTGCTAAAACATATTTGTTTAAAAAATTGAATAGAGGAATGACTGAAGTAATGAATACATAATCTTCTAATCCATTTTTGCCTCTAGACTACTGTGAACTGAGTAACTTGTTAGATATGTTGATGTCTAGAAGAGGAAGTTGAAGAATCAAATTCCTTTCATTATTCATGCCTTTAAAATATTTATTAAACACTCTATGTTTATCATTTACTAAGCATTGGAAAACAAAGGTGAATAGAACAGAGCTTTCCTGCAAGGAAGCCTTGCAGAACATGTACAAATATAATATTACAGCCATTAACACAGAGGAATATGCAAGCTGTCAAATGAATACAAATTTTATACCTCATTTACCTGAGGAACTAGGGAAGGCCCACACATTGCTGATGCTCTCATCTGACTATTGAAAGAGAAGTAGCACTTTGTAAAATGTAACATAGATATTTCAGGATATTAATAGAGATAGGGAATATGTATGTAGAATTTTATTTATTTATTTATTTATTTTAAGAGCAGAACATAGTTATTAAGAGAAAGAAAGCTATTTCACAAGAGAGAGACAGAAGCGGTCTTGAGTAGTTTGTTCTTTAATTTAATTTTTAAAATAATTAATTAATTATTTTTTGGTACCGGGGATTGAACTCATGACCTCACGCCTGCCAGGCAGGCGGTTATACCACTGAGCTAAATCCCAGGCTCTATAATTTAATTCTAAATTAAGAAATAAATCATGTTAAAAATAAGTATGACAACACCAATAATAATAACACAAGTATGATAGTTGGTTTAATATCTGCAACTTTCAAAAATAATTATGTCTTTGATTTTTTTTTTAATCTAATAAACTATGGAGGAGGTTAACCTCCAAGATTTGGGTTTGGCAGCTAATATTTCCTTAACTGGGTGTGTTAATGGGATTCCAAATGTCTTGTTTTGCCTCTGGAGAATTCCTGCAGTAGAACTCAGGTTTTATTGGAAAGAGCTCAGCATTAAGTAGTCACCCAATTGAAATACGTCTAAATCAAAATCAGGCACTTAGGAAAAGGCAGAATGAATGAGTAGCTGGAAGCTAAAGACTGTAATTCCTGTAATTCTGGCAGAATCCTTATGTTGTCCTCTTTGAGCCACTCTAAAACACAGTGTTAAATCAGGCTTTATAATCCCAAAAGAATTTTTTTTTTGAAAATTGAAGATGTTAGTAAACCTTAGGGCAAAGGTTTTATTTCATCAGAATGCCTTTTTTCATAACTTTTTTCAAAGCTTTAGTAATGTCAGTCTATCTTGCACTTAACTATACATTTCCGTGCAGACTTTAAGGTTACTGATTTTAAAAAAAAATAAGTTCAACACAATTGTTATGCTGCATTCTGGCATCCTGACCTTTTAAAAACATGGCACTTCATTATGTGTCAGATATGTGAGCGGTGTTCTCCTTTCTACCCTTTGCCTGAGGGGGAACTCATTATGGGAAAAGCTTGCTGGAGCTCACACACTTTGAATCTCTAACATTCTCGTTTTCAAGAACACTGTCAACAGAGGGAAGGTTTCCCTCTTCCTGGCATCGGATACAATTATGCATGCTGGTGCACACAGTAGAGGCAAAAATAAACTCCTTTGAGTGGAAAAAAAGGATAAATCAGACCTAGTTAATTTTATCCCTTTCTCATTGCTTCTTGATTCTTTTCTTTGCAGTCACACTGATGTCTTTCCTTCTTGACCCACCTATATTGCTGGCAGATATATTTTGGCACTAAATCATGTACTTTGTAACATTAACAGATGTTTTACATCTATGTGTCATGCCTCTCCAAGTCTTATGTGGGAAAGGACTGCTTTCTCCCTGTTGGTATCTTCTCTGACCCTTGATAGAGTAGATACTCTGTACATTTCAGTTGGATTAAACTTAGATAAATTGGCTTAGAACAAATCATAGTAGAAGCTTTTGAACATCTAACTAACTGGAGGCTGAGGACAAGGGCCATATCTAGTGAACCATTTTGATACTTTTCTGGCTCCTACCCACCACCTTCTGTCTACCTACCCACTGTGCTATATTTCTTTCCTTACCTCACTGAGTAACTCAAGGACGTACTGTAGGTCATAATTAAAGTCATCTTTTTTTCATCAAACAAACTCAAACTTAATTTAAAAAAGTATCACATAGTATCCAGCTTATACAAGGTAGAAACACTATACAGATTATAAAAGTAATATAGGGTGTATAAACTTACTGAAGTTATACAAGATAAATAACACATTATAGAAAGCTACATAAGAAATGCTATCTCAGTAGCATTGTTAATAAATGGAAATTATGTAAAAAGATTTAATAGAGTACAGAAACTATCTATAAATCCCAGTGCAGAAAAATATAAGGGGGTACACTGAGGTGGGAGTAAAGCCACCTCAGTGTATCTATGCTTAAACAAAAAGATGAAGAAGATGTTGGTGAGGGAGGGAGTCTGCATGGGATATTTCCACTTGACTATGGGAAAATCCTAGTTAAATTCAACATGAGAATTCTCACCTTGCAGAGCTCCATGGGAAAAGCCTATCAAGCATGTACAGTGGTTTTGGCGCTTAGACTAGGTTCTGTAAAGAGGTCCCCTTGCATCTGATACTCTCAGAGCTTGCATCCTTAAGTTCTTTCCATGTTTACCAGTGTTTGAATTAGGTCAGTGTAACTGCTATACCACATTGACTCCGATATTTATTGTGACTCACACCAAAAGCAGCATGTTTTTTGCAAGGAATACTGAATGTTTCACACATGGCAGCATGGTGGCCTGACTCCTTGCAGTTTTTCAGAGACCTGATTGATAGAGGACCTGGCATCTTTAATATATCTTTTCAAGGACTGTTCAGATTTAGTAGATCATTTCTATTTAAATCAGTCATAAGAAGAAAAAAAAATCAGAACATAGATGAAATATTTTAAAGGCCAGGTCCTGAAGTGGCACACATGATTTCCAACAGCATTCGTTTTACTGGAAAACTCAGTAACATCACAGCTAACTGAAGGAATACAAGGGGTGATTCATGATAGGGGACAGGGGATGTACATGCTCAGGAAAAAAAAAAGATGAGAACCTGAAAAAATTTTGTTTTTCTTTGTTTTTGCATTATTTGCCTATATATATCTGTATCTGTTTGGATGTGGATGTATAGGCGAATATGTAATTTTGTCACATACAAATATATACAAATGCACCTGGCAGTCACTGAGTCTCGGCCCTATGAGCAATGCCAAAATGCTTTGCCATGACTTACAAATATTGGTTTTTTGCTTCACTTAAAGTTTTTGTTTCACTTAAACTAGGTTTATCCTTACTATTAAAAAGCTCTGTTTCCAGAGTTTCATTAACAGAGATATTGTTGACTATAGTAGCATATTATTAGTACAAATAACACTTAATGACTCTTAATAGTCATTTTAATTTTTTAAGTGAGAAAATGTTCATTGAAATTTATCCAAAGTTGGAGATTTGGTATTTCAGAAAGTGGCTATATAGAACATGACATTTAATGTTGTGCTAATCAAGTCTTGCATTATATAGTCTGTAAAACTAAAAATTTCTCAGAGCCTTTCTAAAACTTTAATGAATTTGTACAATCAGAATTTTTTACTTTTATGTATGCTGGTGCAACTACCAAAAATTACTTCACTGGAACAGCTGTAATAATACATTAACATAGCCTGTTAATGAATTAGTCTATAATGTTCTGAAGTTTTCATTGTTTAAATTCTTCCCTCACATTATGAAGGAACCACTCTAAAATGATTTTAACCTTAGTCTTGAAGTTTTTTTTTTTTCTGTGTGTGTGTGTGTGTGTGTGTGTGTGTGTGTGTGTGTGTGTGTAACAAGCTGGAGGAACTCAGTGATAGAGCAAATGTGAGATCCTGGACTGAATTCCTAGCACCACAAAAGAAAAAAAATGAGCAGTTTTCTTAGTTGATATGATCCTTTACATAGAAGACCCTAAACACTCCACTAGAAGATTCCTAGAACAAATAACCAAATTCAGTAATGTAGCAGGATACAGTCAACTCTCAAAAATCAAGGCATTCCTAGATGTCAATAAAAAAATTAGAGGAAAATTAGAGAAATAATATCTTTCACAATGGCATCAAGAAATGGCTAAGTTTGGAATTAACTTAACCAAGGAAAAGAAAGATCTTTATAATGAAAACAATATTCTTCTGAAAAAGGAGATCAAAGAGGATATCAGAAAATAGAAAGATATTTTCCATTCCTTTACAGGCAGAACCAATATAGTTAAAATGGCCATATTTCCAAAATTATTATCTAAACTTAATAGAATCCCAATAAAAATACCAATAATAATTTTTACAGAACTGGGAAAAGTAATCCTAAAATTAATTTAGAATCAGAGGAGACCTAGAAGAGCAAAAGCAATTCTGGTCAACAAGACAAGCAGGAGACATCACATACCAGATCTCAAGTTATACTGTAAAGCTACAGTTATAAAAGTAACACAGTATTGGGAAAAAACAGACTTCTGGATCAATGGAACAGAACAAAAGATATAGAAAATCTTTAGGAATACCTAGTTACATGATCTTTGACAACAAGGCTAAATGCCTTTGCCAGAGGGAAAACAGCTTGTTTAACACATCTGTAGTGGTGCTGGAAAAACTGGCTTTCTGCATGCCAGTTTGAATGCTAAAGGTTGAATTTACTTCTCAACATATACTAAACTAAAATCAAAATAGATCAAAGATCTCAACACTAGACAAAAACAATCTGTTGGAAAACAAAATAAGCCAAAGTCTGGAAGATATAGATGTATGTAAAGACTTTCTAAATAAAGTCCTGCTTTCATAAGGAGTAATACAAAGTATTAACAAAAAGGATCTCATTAAATGAAAAAGCTTCATACATCAAAGGAAACAAAAGAAAATTAAGCAACAATGTTCAGAATGCACAAAAAATTTTGCAAGCTACCCCCAAAGGACCAATGTCTAGAATATATAGAGAACCCAAAAAAATTAGACAATCCCTCAAGTTTAAAGACTCAATAAAATGGTAATCTGAAATGAATAGAGACTTCTCAGATGAAGAAATACAATTGGCCAATAAATACATGAAAAAATATTCAACATTGCTGGTCATTTGAGAAATGCAAATTAAAATGACATTAAGATCCTATTTTACCTAAGAAAGAATAGCTACCATTAAAAAATCAACCAATAATAAATGGTGGTGAGTCTGTGGGGAGAAAAGAACCCTTTTTCATTGTGTTGAGAATGTAAAATGATACAGCCACTGTGGAAATCAATATGAAATTTATTTTAAAAACTAAAATTAGAAAATCCATTTGACTCAGCTACTCCCCTTTTGGTTATATTCCCAGAAGAATTAGAAAGATCACACCATATTGATGTATATGTACTTATGTTTATAGCAACACAATTCATAATAGCTAAATCTTGAAATGAGCCTGTGTACTCAACAACAAATAATGGGTAGAGAAAATATGGTATCTATATATAACAGAGTGGTACTCTTCTGTTAGGATGGATAAACTTGAGTTATTTATAAGAGAATGGAATCACTTTGACACCATAATGTTAAGTAAAGCTTATCAAATGCATAAGCTCGTACATCATATAGTTCTGTTTATATAACAATTCAATAGCAAAGAGGAGAGAGTGAAAAGCGAAAGAAAAAACACTAAATTATAAGTATGCCTCTGTTCTCGGTCTTTGGTTTCATTCTACAATCACATGAGAGCTCACCTGACTGGATTTACATTTCTTTGGATATTTTAAGGCCTTTATTATTGTTATGACTATGATTTATTTTTTAAAAAAATTCCAGAATGGAGAAATCTACAGAAATAGAGCGTAGTTCAGTGGTTACCTAGATTTAGGGGACAGGTATTGGGAGATGATAGCTAGTAAGTAGTGTTTTCATTTGGGATAACAGAAATGACTTACATTTATTTGTGGCTACAGTTGTACAACTTTCTAAATGTGCTAAAATCTACTGAACCTTACATTTTAAGTTTGTAAATTGTAAGTTTGTATACAATTTTTATTTCAATAAAGTTTTATTTAAAATGAGCAAGAGAATTTGACAATTTGAAGCATCAAAACTTCAATAGAACCATAGTACAGTTGGAGAAATGAAATTACATGGCAACTGAATGAAAACACACAAAGATACTTTCATCTCTATTTTGACCTCATCTGTCAGTCATTACCTGCATAATTAATAACTTTGTTAAACTCTTGAATATTAAAGGCTTTGTTCTTGATCACAACAGGCATAAAAATCAAACTTACTGAGTACTAGACTCACTGTAGGTTGTGATTACACTGGTTTAGTAGTTAACAGTTAATCCCGAATTAAGTTACATAGTCTAAATGCAGATATTTGGTTGTCAATTATATATTTTATTTAGATACTTTTATAAATCATAGTCTTGCCCTTATATGTTATATATTATACAAGTGTACACTTATCAGACTAAATGGAAATAAAGTGTGAATGTCTGAAATTGGAAACTCTCACACTTATATTATCTCTCAGAAAAAAATACAATGGAATTTCCAAGCCAACCAATTTTTCCAGTGATTATAGAGACTTGATTTTTATCACCTACTACATTGTCATTTAAAAATTATTTATTTTTACAACTTATTTCAATTTCAGATAACCTGAAGGATTTGATTATATGAAATTAATTTATTGTGTTTCATAATTAAAATTTTCTTAAATACAAGAAATAATTTTATTGAGCATCATCTTTGTATAAGCCAATTCAATAAAATGAAGTTTGGCTCAGTTCAGCAAACATGCACTGATTGCTGTATATTGTAGGGCAGTTTGCTTGACTTGGGAATTATTGAACAGAATTAAATAAAGAAATATGTGTATAATTTAGTGAGATCTTGGCCCTATGAAGCAAAGTCATATGCTACATTATGATCTTTCAGTCAGTGGTAAAACACAAATACAAGAGTGGTCCCATAAGATTATGGGGAGCTGAAAAATCTCTATCACCTTTTTATGGTTAGATATCTTTATATATGCAAATCCTCAACCACTGTTTTACAACGGGCTCCAGCGTCTAGTGCAGTAATATGCTGTACCTCCTGCACACATAAAAGTCCCACACAGTCATATCCTGTCGAGCAAGGAATCCAACACTTCAGCACTTATTATGTCTATGTAGTTGAGAAAATAACTACCTCTGCTTAGCCTAGCAGAATCTCCTAGAGGTCAGTTACTCAGCTCCATTTAACTTCCAAATCAATGAGAATAAAATATTATAGGATAGTGTGGGACTCATTCTTACTAGAGTAGTCTCTGGAATGTGGCCATACATGTCCAGTGAGAAAGCAGAGCTCCAGTAACTGATGAATTTGGATCTAAAGTTTCCATTTCCACCACGTATGATACACTGCCAAAGTCATGGCAACTAGTTTCACATTTGGGTTCTAATGGGTATTTGAACCTGTACTAGAACTGTCATCTGTAGGATTAGAGTTTCCTGTTCCTTTGTCTCTACCAGTAAGCCTCTCCCTTAACTAGAATCAATTTCTATCTTCACTCAACTGGATCATCCCAGTTATTGTAATAGTTGATACATTTTGTTCACTTGAGAAGTCTAGAAGCTTGGCCAAGTAACTCAGCAATTCTACATCCTACCTGTAGAAGATATGCCCTTACTGCTTTAGGATTTTGTTCACTGTGTCAACTTGAGAAGTTTAGAAGTTTAACTAAGTGACTCAGCAGGGGATCAGGATCCTCACTTTGTAAACATCCTCAGCATGTGTGACAGACAGGAGGGCATGGAGATGGCATGGGTGTAAGGATTTCCCCCTAAAGTGGATAGCCTACACACAACAAAAGGGAAATGAAGAAGGACTGTTTGCTAATTCTTCAGAGGAGCCCCAGACTGCTGGGATTCTTCTGTCTTGTATCACAGATCCATCAGCTTCCTGATATAGACTTGCATGGAATATTGTAGTGAGCTCCAGACCTTGAACTGAACCCTTCAGCCTCCATTGTGCATACCCCCTCGGGATGCTTCCTAATCCAACTCTGTAACTGACCATTTGCCACAAGCCAATGTGGCTCCTGAGGTTCTTGAGGTTAAGGACCATGAGAGGATGAGAAAAATAAAAAACAAAGCTGGGATCAGGTGGAGCCCTTATCCTCCTGATGAGAAGAAAGGAACTGCTCAACCACTCTAACACCTTTATTTATATACTGGGAAAGATGATGTCAATTTCAGCCCCTCTGCCTAGCAACCCATTCCTTGGAGGGCCTGGGCCCCTTGCCTTCGTGGTGTTAGAACAACTTGTTTACATAGCTTGTTTTAGTCTCTGTTTTTTCTGGGCTGGCCTTGCTTTAGCCCCACACATGTAATCAATCTCCAGCTTCAATGACTCTCTACAACCATTGTAAGCCAATCTTATAATTTTTTATACATTTGTATATTTTGTGTTATATCTGTTTCTCTAGTAAACCTGGACTGGTACAGTTACTGAGATGTCTGTGTTCTAATATAGTGTCTGATATTTGATTTTAGCAATAGAATATCAATATTGAGCTTAGTGTCTTTCTTTATACATTGAACTTGAGTTCTTTTTACCCCAGGCATTTAATCTTTAGCTCTTTAGCTTCAACTCATATCCCTATCCACATCTAGGAGGGTAGATATAAAGCAATCATACTTATAATGAAGTGGTTTTTTTATATTTTGAAAGTCACCTAACTATTCAGAAGAACAAAGGGTCAGACATATGTCCTCATGCCCTACTGACACTTTAAAATATAGAATATTAATAGTTTTGATCATATAAGCCTATTTAAATTGCTTCCTGGGAAACGTTTTGTATTGGCTTATGTATCATTAAACTTTTTAGACTCACGAGGATATTCCATGCAGAATAAAAGATAAAATGACTTCCACAGAGGAAAAAAATCAAAGTCTGTTGTGTGCATTTGCAAATCTGCCAGAACAAAACTAATTGATCTGCATAGCCAGAATTTGCCAATAGAAAATATGTGAAAGAAGTAAAAAGCTAATAAAAAGGCTTAAATAAAAGTTTGAGTCAAAAAAAGATTGAAAAGAGGAAGATACATTATGTGAAGATGTTTTAGCAATGCTTTTTCAATTTATTTTTCTTATGCAATTGCAAGAAAGAAATATATAATTAAAACTCATATTTACATAGATGTACAAAAACTTTCAATAAATTGAATTTTAAAATTCTTATGTATAAATCTTTGTCTTCTTAAGTTAATATGAATTTTAGAGCAATTGTAGGTTTACAGAGAAAGTATAAAAATTCTTCCCCACTTTCTACCAAGTCTAACATCTTGTACTGGTACAGCATAGTTGCTATAACTTTGGATGGCTATTGATGTGATGTTATTGATTAAAGTTTTTAAAGCATCTTTACTTCTTTTGTATGTTTATAAATGTGTGGTGGATGTTTATAAATATGTAATGTTACCCACCATTACAATGACATATAGTATATTTTCACATCTCTGAGAATCCCCAGTGCTTCATCAATTCCTTCCACTTTCTGTCAAGTCTTTGGCAACCACAAATATTTTTACTGTCTCCAAAAATTTACTTTTTCAATTGTGTGATATAAACCCCACAGAGTTAGCCTTTTCATTCTATCATCTTTAGCAATATACACTTTATTTTCCTTATTTTCTTGGTTTGATAGCATTTTTATTGCTACATAATGTTCCACTGCATGGGTTTAACAGTGTTCAGTGAATTTTTGAAGGGCATCTTGGTTACTTCCAGTTATTGGCAATCAGGAATAAGGATAGTGTAAACATCCATTTACAGGTTTTTGTGTTGATATCAGCTCTATGTAGGTAAGCATGATTCTTGGATTATACTGCCCAGCCTACTACAAAGTAGAAGCATCATTTTTGTGTTCCTTCCAAAATGAATGAGAGTTTCTGTTGCTTCATATTATCACCAAAATTTCATGCTATCAGTGTTCTAGATTTTGTTCTTGCTAATAGGTGTGTAATGATGTCTCACTCTAGTTTCAATTTGTATTTCTCTAATGACATATGATGTTGAGCATTTTTTCACATACTTTTTTGTCAATGATATATATTCTTTGGTCTGTTCAAATCTTTCATTTATTTAAATAATTGGGTTGTTTGTTTTCTTATTGTTGATTTTAAGCATTCTTTTCACATTTTGGACACATTTTTTTTTTTTTGTACTGGGGCTTGAACTCACAACCTCACACTTGCCACCTAGGCACTTATGCTACTGAGTTAAATCCTTGGCCCCACAAGTCCTTTATTATCTATATTTCTGCAAATCTTTTCTTCCAGTTTCTGACTTGTCTTCTAATTCTTTCAACAGTGCCTTTCACACAGTAGAAGTTTTTAATTTCAATCATGTACAACTTATCAATTTTTTCATTAATTATGCATTTGGTATAACTGGACAAAAGATCACCCAGATTTTCTTTAATTTTTTGTACAAGTTTAATAATTTTGTGTTTCACATTTAGGTTTATGATCTATTTTGAGATATTTTGTGAAAAGAGTAAGATCAGTGTCTAAATTCTTATTTTTTCTACACTTGCTCTTCAGTTGTTTTGGTAATATTTGTTGAAAATTTATCCATTTATCCATGGAATTCTATTTTCTCCTTTGTTGGACATATTGTATTTCTATTCATGGACTTTGTATTCTTTTTTATCGATCTGTTTGTCTATTGTTTTTCTGTGCTATACTTTCTTGATTGCAGTAGCTTTATAGTAAATATTGAAGTCAGGTAGTGTTAGTTCTTCTATGTTGTTATTTTCTTTCAAATTGTCTTGACTGTTCTCAGTCTTTTGCCTTTCATATAAATCTTAGAATTGCTTTTTTGATACCCACAGATATATTGCTAGGATTTTGATCAGGACTGTTTGAACACATATGTGTCAGATTAGGAAGATCAGACATCTTCACAATATTGAATCTTCCTAGTTATAAACCTGAAATATTTTTTCATTTCTGTAGGCTTTCTCTGATTTCTTTTATCAAAATTATACTTTTTCTAGGGTAGATTTTTTCTCAAAGGTTTATCCTTAGCTTTTTTTGGTGCTAATGTAAATGATTTGTTTCTACCTGCAAATTATTATTCATTTCAGGCATATAGGAAAGCAATTAACTTAGATTCTTTATAATAATGTTCTAACTTTAATACCTACACAACTAGTGCCAAAGCAATGTTGAGTTTTAATTAGAGCATAAATATCAGTTACTCAAGGAATCAGTGAAAACTAAAACTCAAATTGACTACTTAAAAGTTTTTTAAAAAAATTCTACATGAGGTAACTGCTAGAGGGATAATTATTTCTAGATTATCTTCTCTGCAAATAAGTATTCACAATAAACTCTGAAGGAAATCATTAACTGAATAATATATTCCTATCAAGACCTGATAGTCTGCTTCTTCAATCATTAGATTAGTGATAATAGTACATTTTTGAAGAATTAGTAATAGTGAATGACCTTTAGAGACTTTGAGGGATATATCCATGTTAAAAATCATGCAATTCCAAGTTACTTTCATGTGTGAAAGTCCAGCAATCCCTGAATTGCACATGTTCCAAAATCCTGTGTGAAGTTAACAATTTGCAATTATCATTGATACTATGCTGTTTAGGTCTGCCGAGATTGCTACAATAAAATACATCAAACTGGTTAAGTTTTTAAAACACTATTGCTTTGGAGGTTGAAAGTTCAAGAGTAAGATGCCAGACAATTTAGTGCCTGGTAAGGACTAACTCATTCTCTTATTCATAGACGGTAACTTCTTGCTGTGTCCTCAAATGAAAGGAAAGGGAGACAAATTCCTTCAAGTTTCTTTTATAAAGGCACTAATTTCACCCATGAGGCCTCAGCTCTCATGATATAGCCTCTTACTAAAGGACCAACCTCTATAACCCTTGCATTGAGAATCTATTGAAATATATGAATTTAGGAAGTTCTCATTCTGATTATAGTACATGTTCAAGTCATCAGTCTCTAGCTTTTCATTCTGCTTTTTATTCAAATATTGAGTAGTGACCTCTGCTCTCTAGAAAGCATCTACAAATTATATAATTTTAAAGAGGGAGAAGCTCTTCATGGAACTGTGATTTTTCTATTTTCCTGGGAATTTTGTTGTTGCTGCAAACATGTACAGAACCCAAATATGTGAATGTAGTTTCTTCACTTTGGTAAAATAGCTTTAAAATATCTTGTTTAATAGCTAGATAAATATTATTCATATGAAGAAACTTCCAGAAGTTCTTATAATTCAGAGTTATATAAAATCATTCCTTCTGAAAACAGTGATTCTTGTTCTTTTTGCTTTCATGAAACTTAAGTGTCAGGCCTTATTTTGTTTTCATATGTATCTCTAAAGTATGTCTTAACCTCAAATGCTGCATGACTTTATCTTCCAAGATTTTTTATTATAATCCAGATTATAAAGGTTTCATTGCATGTGAGTTTTCCCTAATACATCTTATGAATCCATTTTGAGAGCAATGTTTGGAAAATTTTATAACATTTTTAAATGAGAAAAAGCATGTTAATATTCTAATATTTTCACATTCTTTAGTCTTCTCAGGCACTATCAACTTTAAAAATAAAACTTTTTCGTTTCTCATATAATCCCTAGACTTTGAAAGTACATTTATTTATTTATTTTAAAGAGAATAAAACCAAACAGAATAAAGCCAATCAAAACAAAACAATGAAAGTGATACAGGACTAGGTCTGAGGATATAGCTCAGTGGCACAGTGCCTGCCTGGCAAGCACAAGGTTATGAGTTTAATCCCCAGCACTAAATAAATTAAATAAATAAAAGAAAAAGAAAGTGATACAAGTCTTCAAAACAAGATGACAAGATGATAGGAAATCAACAATGGTTAGGATAATATAGTTTATTGCCTTCAGAATAGCTGCCCATGCCATCAGAGAAAATAAAATCAAACAAAACTGAATAAAACCAAACCAAATAAAATGATGAAAACAACACAGAACTTCAATACAAGATAACAGAAAATTAACAATGACTACCATAGTGCTTCTTGTCATCTTCAAAATAGCTATCCAGATCATCAGGCATAGGCATATAAAATTAACCAAACAATAGAAGAACTAAGTTGCTTCTTTACTTCAATTGTTATCTTTTCAGAATTTTCAGGTATATGACTTCTAATTTCTACTATGTTTGTGTCTCTTGAACTTGTTCTGTGTGGGCTGAAGGTCTGAGACTGTATTTTGCTGCTTTGTCTTGACATTTTCCCGCATTCCTCCAACTTTGCTCATCATTGCATTCTGGGTGTTTCCTTCATTGGCTGTCAGTCCCTTGGTGTAGTTGATTGGACTAGGTACCTGGGTTCCTCCTGTCTGGGGTTCCTGGAGTGGTGGAGAGGCATGGGACAGTTGTTCACTGATGCTCCCCTGATGGCAGTTGGGCCTTAGAGTGTGGCTTTTTCTACAGCCCTGTGTTGGACTCACTGGATCTTGCCAGGCTGCTGGCACATTGTCTCAGGATGTGGTTTCTTCCTCTTATCTCCATTTATTCACAGGTTTGATTCTGGTCTGATATTTCCCTGTTGATTTTCTGTCTAGTTGATTTGCTCTCTATGACGAGAGGGTATTGTGGTTTCTGGTTATAAATGTATTATTTTTCTTTTGATTTTCCATGTCTACCAATAACTGTCTTACATAGTTGGTTGCTCCTATATCACATGCATATATATTTATGATTGTTATGTCATTTGTGCTGCCTCTAGATTTCTTATTGACCCCAATCAATCTCGTGTTGTTCTTTGCTTCATCTTGTAGCTGTTAGATTGATTTTTCATGGTCTCTTGCTATTTTTGAGATATCCTTCTTCTTAAGATCACTAGCTGCAATTCTGTCTTCAAGATCTGAAATTCTGTCCTTTCTTTCATTCAATCTGTTCCATATACTTTCAATGGAGTTTTTAAATCTCCTAGATCTCTGTTTGGTTCTGTTTCGTGGATTCCATTTCTCTCTTATGTTGGGAATTTTTTGTTTCTATCTTTTTCTAAGCTCAGCTATTCTTTTATTTGTGTCTTCTCTAATGTCTTTGATTTTCAGTATCCTTTGTTTTTGTACCTGAGAGATTATTTTCTCGATAGCATTTTCCATTTTTTTTCCATTGTTGTCATTTCAGAAATTTCCAGTGCTTGACTTCCAACTTCATCCATGTAATTGAGTTCCAGGCTTGTCCTGTGTGGGTTGGGGCTCTGGTGTCACATTCCACCTCTGCATCTTGCCATTCTTCACCTTCTAAAAAAACTCTCTTCTTTTCTTATATATATAGCAGGAATTGAACTCAAGACCTTGTGCTTGTCAGGCAAGCATTGTGCTACTGAGATACATTCCCAGCTCAAAAGTTATATATATTTAATAATGTCAGTCAGCTAAAGTTATATTTCCACAAATAATTTCTAACACTGGTATTTTTGGGGATAAAACAATGTGTGATAACATTAGTTGTCAGCACAACTAGTGAAAGGTCAAGGTGCCCGCAACAGTTAGTTTATCAACTATAGAATCATCTTAGAAAGTGCTTTGACTTTAATAGCAATATTGTACTACAATGATAGGCATCATCTTAATACTAAGCATTGATGCTAATAATCATAATAATCAAAATGAGTATTTATTTCACTCATCTATTCAATATATTAGTTAGTCAAAGCTCTTGGCAACCTATACAGAAAAATTTTCATGACATATAAATTACAGGACACAGCTCTGAATATGAGAATGATTCTGAGCTTGATGTTATGTTTTACTCCTTTCTACTCAAGCTCCCTAATTATTTATGCAACCAACATCTTGTATTAGAAAACTTGGACTAATCCATATGGCTTGAATTGCAGTTGTTAACATCATAATAGATGGATTTTGCTTTCTTGTTGCCAGTGCAGGTCCTTTTGGGAGGTAGGATAAACAATAGTCCCCAAGGTGTAGTGTAATGAGGTGATAAGGCTTATTCAAATTTATACTCCTTCTTTCACTAAAAGCCATTGCACTTGAACTTCTATCCTAAAAGTGTTTGTGAGAGGGATTCAGTAGAAGGAAGATGAGAACTTATTCCTCTAAATTCAAATTAAATGAAATAAAAGATGCAAAACCTACATAATTAAAGCCAATTACCCTTTTGTCCATGGGGCCTTAGTAGACACTCCTGGGAGAGATTAAAGCACAATAAATTCTTCCTGATAATGAATAAATGAGGAAGTCCCTGCTGAGTCATAAATTGAATAACCCTGGATATTTGGAAGTGGAAGGAGCAGTGAAGAGTGGTTTGAGGATTTCTGAAGTGAAGGATATAATGCAGAAATATGCAGGCATATTAACAAGAAGCTGGAAGCATTGGGAATAACACTGTAATCTTGGGACTATCCCATCCTGTTTTAGAAGTTGTGCTTTTAGGTTAATTCTAGTTGCAATAATTTACAATCTTGGGAAGAGAGGAAACAAGTAGCCCTACATTTTGCTTAATTTCAGATTCTATTCTTGAATGACCTTGTCTTTAAGGAGTATAATGTTAAGCTACTCTAGCATGACAGCATGGCAGCAAATAGAAAAGTAGAAGAAAAGCCATTGACCTTTCAAGGAAAGGAAGAGGACATTAATGTTAAAAAAGTCATTCTGACTCACTGAAAGTTCTACTGTTTCTGAAATCACTGAACTGAAAGTTAGTAGGTATCTGTTTTCATCTTCTCTGTTTTTTTTCTTAGCAACTGAAGAACACTGAGATGTTCTTTGTATCTCATATTCAGAGGTTTTCCATAGTGGTTCTGCTTTGGAATCAGCTTACTATGAACTGAAGTCTCTGAAATCATAGGGCAAAATGGTATTTTGTCTAAGCAATAAGCAATGGAGAACTGATAATAGAGGAATCATTCAAAAAAGGTAAAACAGATGAGATGATTCTTTTGCTCATCTAATGCAATCTTTTGGTGATTAATTATCTATTTAACCTCTTGCATATATTATAATCTGCTTCACACAGCACTGCTTGTAGTGATATTTTCACCCTCTATATTTAAATTTATATTTATTGAGGTTCTACAACAAGTGATCTGCTTCAAATAATCACATTAGTGGCAGTAGCATAACAACTGTGATTTATTTAGCAATAGCTGCAGAACAGACTAAAAATTTTAACTATTTTTATTTCATTTAACTGTTACACATGTCATTTTATTGATGAAAGCAGACAATCTTGGTGACTGGTACTAAGTCACACAGACAGCAAGTAGCAAGAACTCAATGCCACAACACTACAGTTTACAAACAAGGGCACTCGAGTCCAAAAAAAGGCCATCCCCAAATATAATGAATGACAAATTGGAATTCAGATCCATATGACTCCTTCGAGAACATGTTTTTTCTATTATATTACATATATTTTATGCTGCATTTTCTAACTCTACCGTCTATGAAGTGTAGGAAAAGAAAATTTGTGCATTAAAAGATTTTGAACTAATATGAAAGTGTCTTGTTTATTAACATGCATTGAATGTATCATGGAGTTAACATCTTTCAGCAAGACTGCCTCAGATATGTGCTGTTGATTGGGCAGTGGTCTCAAGACTATGCTGCCAGATGATCTCTTAGCCAAATTGTTTACTTAGGTATCAGTGTTGTCAGTAACCAATGGCAGGTAGGGCATCACTAACTTAAGACAGAGGCAGCTTTCAAAACCTTGTTTCAGTAATCAGTGTTGCTGACAGGGTGAGAAACTGTGAGATAAACTTCACTAAAATGTATCATTTGACCAACTTCTAGGTTCATGTTTAAGCTGCATCCTGGTGGTTTTAGAAAAAAATACAAAAAGAAAAAGCAGAAAATAGGAAGTCTCCTTTACTTGTTTTTTAAAATTTAATAAATAATATTTAGGTGAAAAGAGGTTACTTCCCACCTGTGTCAAAGCTGTGCCTGTAGTGTCTGCTGAAAGAATTATATTTTGCAATATGACATAGAAAGTTTGAATTCTCCTTCAATGACTTTCATATGAGGGCTGCTTTGTTTCCCATCTAACATAATGGGACTTCAACCTAGTTCTTTGCCAAGCTCTCATTGATCCTTGGTGTGGAATAAATGTGAATTCTGGCTCATTAATCCTCTCTACAGTCCTTGGAGAGAAGTGGCAAGCAATATCCTATCATTTTCTAGTGAAGGAAAAAAAGGTAAATTGCCTATTTCGTATTTGTGCTCCAGCCTTCTGGACATTTCCATCTGGATATCCTGCTCTTGGCTTGTCAAACTCAGCTTAACCCAAACTGATTTCATTCTCCACTCATTTTCAAAATATTTCCTTCTTTCTGGGGATTATGTTTTGGTGCAATTATCCATATATTTCCTTAGTAGGAGCCTCTATGTCATCGTTGATTTTCCTCACTTTCTATACTCAACCAGTTGTGCAGTGTGTTTACTTTTTCTCTGAAAAAAATTTTCAAATCCATCTTTTCTCTTCATTTCCCTGCTTCATTTCTTCTTCCATTCATTGTTTCTTCATCCTTCATTCTGATTAGTAGGAAAAGAAATATTTATTCTTGCCCACAACTTTTGTTCTTCAGTTTATCTTTTAATTTTGTCTCCAAAGTAATCTTTGTATATTTGTATAATAACAGGTATATTATTTCCTCTCTTAGTCAAAAAATTGTGATGACCCCATAAAGCAAACGAAACACAATCCTATCTTTTCCTGGCAGTCAGATCTTTAACCACTAGACAAGTTTCACACTGGGAACTCCCCTACCTACTCCACACTGCAGCCACAAGGGCCTTTCTCAAGTGTTTTTCCCCTTCTGTAACTTTGGTTCTTGCTGGGTTTACTTTTGGTTCAGGTTACTTGTTAGGCAAATTTCTTGTAATCATTTAGAATTCCATACTTATAATTTATTTATTATTTCTTTTTTCTTGTTTGTCTGCCTATTTTTGTAAATAATCTTGTGTTCTTTTGGGCTTTCTGTTGTTATTATCCCATGTAGCTTTATAATTAATCACCAGCATTTTCCTAAATAACCTGTAAGTTCTTTGAAGACAAAGAACCTATGTGTGGATTATTAATGGTTAGCATGGTTTCAAATACATACCAAGTGCTAAAGAAATAAGTTCACATAGCAATTTGTAGGTAGCATATAGCTTTAAAAAAAAACAGATTTTATCATGCTTATACATTAATCCTGTAAGGTAATTATTGTGACTGATGCTTAATTTCCAGGTGAAAAAACTGAGCCTTAAAGAAGTAAAACAACTTTTCTATGAATTTCTTACTAGCAAAAGCAAGACTTATAGCCAAGATCCTTGTAACTGCAAACCTTGATTTTAGATCATGATGTTAGGCAAGGTTGGAAATTCAGTCAAATACCATGCCTAATTTTGATAAAAAGAAATTTTTTTTGCTGGTCATTAAAACATGCTAGATATTGATCATATTGAGAAATTGTTAATGTCCAGAAAAATCACACATTACTAATTTTTTTGGCAGTAAAAAAAGTATTATCATCAAGGGTGAAGATTCTGTACTATTCACATTTGGAGCAACTGTAGTACATATATGTGTGTCACATATATGTGTGCTTGAGTATCAGTGAAGTTTTTGAAGTCAATGGATTTTTGGTATGTTTGCCAATTTGCTCTTCTTATCCCCAATCTTCACAATATGATGCCAAACTCTTCTGAAAACAAGATGCATATGAATTGGTTCCTGTGAGTCAATCTTGTGACTGGAAGGAAAGTTTTTCTCTCTCCAGGTTTGCTTCTGTGTTAGCTGAATATTCTCAATAAAATCATTTATTGCAGACAACAGACATGAATATTTTCCATGAAAGACTTAGAGCATATTTCCTTGGATTGCTCACATCTTTTTTTGTATTAAGCATTACTTGCCTGATCTACAACTTATTTGAGCTATTATCCTTAACAATTTCATCTGGATTGATTTAGGTTGGTCAGAGAACTAAGTGAGAGGGACTACCACATTCCCCTGAGAAAAAAGCCCTCGCTTCCATCTTTAACTGATCTTTACCTCAACCCTATTTGCTGAGATGTGCAGAGTTGGCTACATAGAGATAAATGCTTCCTTAATTGGCTAAAAAAATGTGATCAAGTCAGGTTGAGGTGCCAAAGTATCTTTGCACTGCAAAGTGACAGCATGTGGGTGAGAACTGCCTTCCTGCCAAAGTTGGGCCAGAGGCTTGAGCAAGACTGAAATTTCAGGGTTAAGACATGAGATAACATCTCTGCTGAATACATCTTCCCAGCAGTAAATGTGTTAGCTTTCCAAACATCAAGTTATTTGCTGAGCCACTGATTGGGGAACCTCTGTGGTTGATGCAAGAGTGCTTTGTTCCTCCTTTACAAGCCATGCCTGCAAAAGTTATTCTTCCTGAGAACTCAATCATGATCTTTACCCTATTTTGTTGCTTGGGCACAAGCAATAAAAGCTGTAGGCACTGCAATTCCTGGCCCTTTTTTCCACTGAGAGTAGTTGGTCATCCCTGGGCCCCTTCAACAGCAGATCTCACTCTTGATATTTTTTCATACATGTGCCACATGGCCAGGTGAGAGACTGAACATGGGGGTTTTGGTAGCTGTGTGGTCTTGTTTCCCAAATATTTTGCCTTCTATGTCAACATAGTTGGAATGACAGAGGAAAGGATGGCAAATCACAACTCCACTCTGATTTGGTTCCTGGGAGTCAATCTTGTACAATTCACCAAAGTAAATGGATTCTACTAGTAGCTCTATCCCAGTTTTCTTTTTGTTTATTTCTGACATAACCCAACATTCAGTAGTGTTCCTTACATAATTCAGCCTCCTTCATTCTTCATTCAATCCTATGATAAATAACCATTTCCTATGCTATGTATCCAAACTGTGCCTCTAATTCAACAGCACCTAACTTTGATCATATATATATATGACTCTAACCTTTGAATTCTTATTGAAACTTATACTGACAATGACTGATGTTTACCTGAGCATGACATTTGAAGTTCTTTAATGAGTGTAGCAGATCAATTGCAAAAACAGCTCTATATTTATTTTTTTAAATTTGCTGTCTTTCCCCAGGTATCCACACCTAGCTAAAATCTAAGTGGTAAAATTTATTTTTCCAGTCCTTGAATCTAGATTGTACTTGCATTTTGTTAGTGGCTTGTGGTGCAATTGACCATGTGCCAGTGTTGAGTCTGGACTTCAAGGGACCTTGTGTAGTTTACTGTCTCTGTTGAAACTACTAACTATATTATTAAGCTTGCACTTCTTGCTAGAGTCTGAAATTCATGTAAGGGCGAGAACAGATGTCCTTGTTAAAACCATCCTATGAAACTCTATGAAATTTGGCCCACAAACATGCAAGAGAGTTGCCCATCTGAGCCTCAGTATATTGAGGATGCAAGAGTGAGACGAGCTTAGACCAACAGAAACACCTTTGTATCCTATAGATTCAAACAATAAAATGGCAATTAAACCACTAGATTTTAAGTGTTTTTTAAAAAACAGTCAGTGTATTACTCCATTTAAGCCACCATATACAGTGATGTCAGTATTATTAATATTACTATTTACTGGTTGAAGAAATTTGGAATTAGCAACATTGTTGACTTAGTTATGTTCTCACAGAAAATTAAGTGACAGCCAGGATTTGAGCCAAGATAGTTTTAATTACAGTTTTTCTGTTTAAATATGATGTTATTTATTTCCTCTTCAGGGGCATACAATTCATAATTTATAAATCTATATGGAAATTGAATTTACTTCCCTTGATTTTTCTTGTGGAAGTAAAGATCAAGAGTTTATTGATTTGCCCAAAATCAAACCATTGCCCCAAGTTTTTTTTTTTTTTTAACCTTAACACTGAACTTCATAACTAATTTTTCTATCTTGGTCAAAAGCACTAATTTTTCTGCTGGATGATTGCAAACTTCTTGAGGTTTAATAGTTTAGCTGGTCCTTGGTGCCTAGCACAGTGCTCAATAATATAGGCAGACATAAGCCTATATTATTGAGCTTCTGCTTGCTTGAGTCTGCTTATTTCTGAAGTCATCATCACCTGGGAAGGAGGCAGAAAAGGGACATTTGTCGTCAGAACTGTAACTTCTTGTGCTGATGGAAAAAAAACAAACATGCAAATTAACAAACCTTGGGGAGAATGAATCTACCTTTTATGAAGAAATACCTAAATTTCAAACTTTGCTTTCATAGGGTCCATGATAAGACTGTCCTTTAAGCACTGGAACAAATCCAAAAAGGACGAAGAAAAGAAAAGAAAATGAAAGAAAAGAAAAGAGAAAGAAAAGAAAAGAAAACAGAAAAGAAAAAAGAAAAAGAAAATAAAAGAAAACTAAAGAAAAGAAAACATTAGCATTAAGTATGGAAAGCATCAAATTCAACCTGGAGTTTTAAAAATTTTAGCTATTTTTATCTGTACTTTTTATAAAGCAGGGGATTGAGCTTTGTGTTAGAATCAATTAAACTGATGATGTGAAAGGGAGATACTCTCTGGGGAAGCAAGTCATAAATATGCATTTCCTTTCCATTTCTTTTCCTTTCCTTTTCAAAAGAGTGTAGCAAAGCAAGATTAGTACTTTCCTATTATGGAACACATCCTCCATGAAATCTCGCTGAAGGCACACATTCATTCTATATGAAGATTTTCTGCATTGAGGGGAAAAAAATCTGTGTTTCCTTATACTTCTTGCTCCTGACCTGCTTCTATGTTCTGCAGTATAACATTAATGACTTAGTGGCTAATTTTCTTTTTTCTTTTTTTTTGGGGGGGTACCAGGGATTGAATTTACGACCTTGTGCTTGCCAGGCAGGCACTTAAGCCACTTGAGCTAAATCCCCAGCCCTGCTAATTTTCTAGATATGGAAGAATGAGTTTTAATCACATAATAGGGTAATGACAGAGTTTGGTTTAGGATGAGGGAATGGAAATTGTGTTTTGTGTTCTAATTTATATTTAGGAATATAGTAGTTTAAATTTCCATCAATAATCTAAAAATGTAAAAATCATTTATTAAGTGAGAATGTTTTTATCATTAATGTGTCATTGATGTATAAACTTCAAAATTTTAAATTTTAATATTTCAGAGTCACTTAGAAGAATGTATGACACAAATATATAAAACAAATATTAATAGACATGAAAAATCAAAAAAAGTAATAACACACTTATAATAACACACTTATAATATAGGACTTTAACACCCCAATGTCACAAAAGACATTAGAAAAAAATCAGCAAAGACATAACAGATCTGAATTAAACTTGTGAACAAATGGACTTAGTAGACATGTACAGAATGTTCTACCCAAAAACATCAGAATACAAATTCTGCTTAGTTGCATATGAGATGTTCTCCAATATAGAAAATATACTAGTCCACAGAATATACTTAAGTAAATGCAAAAGAACTGAAATTATCCCATGCATATTACCTGACCATAGTGTGATGAAATTGGAAATTAATGACAGAAGAAAGCTCCATAAACATATGGAAATTAAATAGCACCCTACTGAACAGCCAATGTGTCACAGAGGAAATTAAAAAAGAAATTAAACAATATATGCAATCAAACAAAAATACAGATGCAACTTACCAGAATCTATGGGAAGCAATGAAAGCCATCCTCAAAGGGAAATTTATAGCAGTGAATTCTAATATTAGTAAAACAGAACAAACACAAATAAACAACCTAATGCTGCACCTCAAACTTTTAGAAAAAGAACAAGATGTAAAATACAGGAGAAGTGGACAGATTACTAAATACGTGTGAATTACCAAGCTGAATCAAGAAAACATAAAACTTCTGAATAACTCAGTATCAGTTAATGAGATTGAAAAAATGATTAAAAACTCACCAATAAAAAAAGCCCAGGTCTTTATGGATTTACAGCTGAACTCTACAAAAATTTTAGAGGCAATTTAATACAAATACTCCTCAAACTCTTTAATGATATTGAAAGGGAGACAATTCTCCCTAATTCATTCTGAAGACCAATATTACCCTGACATCAAAACCAGAAAAAGACCCAACCAAAAATGAAAATTACTGGCTAGTCTCTCTAATGAACATAGATGCAAAAATTCTCAATAAAATACTAGCAAACAGAATGTAGCAAAACATCAAGAAGATTTTATACCATGACCAAGTGGGATTCTTCCCAGGAATGAAGGAATGGCTCAACATATGCAAATCAATAAATTTAATTACATCATATTAACAAAGACAAGAATCACATGATCATCTCAATAGATTCAGAAAAAGCTTTTGATAAAGTTCAACACATTTGTGGTAAAAACCAGACATAAAATCAGAATAGATGGTCTTTACCTCAATCTGATAAAAGCCATCTATGACAAATCAACAGCCAACATCATACTAAATGGTCAAAAACTGAAAACTTTCACTCTAAAATCAGAAACAACACAGACTTGTCCACTATCTCCACTACTATTCAATATAGTTCTGGAAACATAAGCCAGAGCAATTAGACAAAAGAGAAATAAAAAGAATAGGGATAGGAAAGGAAGAAGGTAAATTATCATTATTTGCTGATGACATGATACTCTGCATAGAAGAACTCAAAAAATCCACCAACAGATTTCTTAGTCTTAATAAGCAAATTCAGCAGCATAGCTGGGTGCAAAGTCAATAATCAAAAGTCAATAGCATTCCTGTGTACAAACGGCAAACTCACTGAGAGAGAAATTAGGAAAACCACACCCTTTACAATAACATACAAAAAAAGTAATACTTAATCAATCTCACAAAGGAAGTAAAAGATTTATACATTGAAAATTACAGTACTCTGAAAAAGGAAATTGAGAAGGAATTCAGAAATGGAAAGATATCCCTTGCTCATGGATAGGAAGAACCAACATTGTGAAATGTCATACTCCCAAAACTGTTATACAGATTTAATACAACCCCAATCCCAATACCAATCAAAATACCACTAGCATACCTCACAGATTTAGAGAAAACATTCCTAAAATTTGTATGGAACCATAAGAGACCTAGAATAGCAAAGGCAATCCTGGGAAACAAATGCAACACAGGAGGCATCACAATCCCAGACTTGAAATACTGCAATAATAAAATCATCATGGAACTGCCAAACAAAAACAAAGAAACAAAAAAATAAACCAAGCAGACTTGAGGATCAGTGGAACAGAATACAAGATACAGACACAACAACAAACACTATCTTTGACAAATGGGCCAAACACTGGAATATCTATCACTTTATTCACTGGAATAAAGACAATCTCTTTAATATGTGCTACTGAAAAAACTGGCTTTCTACATGCCAAAGACTTAAACTAGACCCATACTTATCACCATGCACTAAAGTCAAAATAAATCAAAGATCTAAATATTAAGACAGAACCACTAAACCTATTGAATCACAAACAGGTAGAAATCTTGAAGACATAGGAGTAGGCTGAGAATTCCTGAAGAAAAACAAAACTGCATGAGGAGTACTTCAAAGAATTAACATCAGAGATTTCATCTTATTATAAAGTTTTTGCACATCAAAAGAAGTCACCAACAGAGTGAAAAGAAAATCCATAGATCAGGAAAAGATTTTTGCCAACTGTCCCTCATACAAAGGACTTTTATCTAGAATGTATAAAGCACTGAAAAAAATAGGACCCCAAATTAAAAAACCCAATCCAAAAATAGGCACCTGAGATAAATACACAAGTTTCAGATAAAGAAATACGATTGACAAATAAGTATATGAAAAAATGTTCAACATCATTAGTCCTTCAAGAAATCCAAGTTAAACAACACTGAGCTATAATCTCACTCCAGAAAGAATGGTTAGCATCAAGAAATTAACCAATAACAAATCTTGGCAGGGCTGTGAGGAAAAATGAATCCTTCTTTATTGGTGGGAGTGTAGATGGGTTCAACCACTATGGAAATCAGTATGGTGATTCCTTAAAACAACTAGAATTGGAGGTTCCAGTAGACCCAGCTATTCTCTATTTTCTCAGAAGAATTAAAAACATCATATCATCGTGATATATGTGCATCCATGTTTACAGCAGCACAATTAGTAATAGCTAAATTTTGGAAACCACCCAAATGCCCATCAACTGAGAAATTGATAAAAAGGATGTGGCATTATTATTATTATTATTTTGGTACCGGGGATCAAACTCACAACTGCATGCTTGCAAAATAGGCACTTAGGCCACTGAGCTAAATCCCCAGCCCCTTGGCATTTTTATATAATATACTACTCAACTATAAAGAATGATAAACTGGAGGCTTTTATAGATAAATAGAAACAATATTCACCCATGAAATAAATCAGACTTGCATGTGTAAATTCCGTATTGTCTCACTAGAGTAAAAAATTGAAAGAGCGAATAAGATCTGAAAGTTACTATATATATATGTATATATATATATATATATTGAAAAGGAAATTATATTGTTTGATCAATCTTACATGCCTGTATTTGGTAGCCTGAGCAGTTACTTTGAGTATAACAATATGTAATATAACAACCATTGTTAAATTCCTGTATCTTGTTTTGAAATCTTATATTGCCATTTTTTTTTGTTGTTGTCATTTTTCTTTTGTTGCAGTTTTTTTTATTGTTGGCTTCTTGATTTTTCTGTTTTTTTTCTTTAAAATAAAAAAGAATGTATGAACTTAACAGTAAGATTGGTGAGTGATCTAATTTCTTTGATTAGCATTATCTGTAGACTACTTTCTTGAAAGCACTGCATTTACTACATGAATCAACACATTTTCTGTCTTTTGCTACAGCTTGCATGCAGTTTCTATGGTGGTCCTTTCATGTAGTTTGAAACAATGCAGTTAGGAATCAAATTTGTAGGGCTGACTTCAAGAAGTGAAAGTACTAAATGGATCAAATGTGGTTCTATTGTCACTGTTTTGCAACATAAAGGAAACCTAAAAGTGTTACTCTAGTAAGAGACACATTTAGAGTAGCACCAAATTCTGCAGCTTGCTGGCTGGTTATAACAGTGTGTCTGCATATGGATGCATAGAGCTGGGAAGCCAACAACTATTTTACGAGAAACTTTTTTTTTAATTTTGAGTTTCTCAGATGACAATAAGTGGACAGAAACTCTATATTAGCAGTTCACTAGAATCTTTCTCCTGTAGACATACTTAAAAATTAATTTTGACTTTCATTATTGAGAAAAGAAACTTTTGATCTAAGAGATTCCATTTGGAAAAGGATGGTGACAAAACTGATAGATATAAATAGTCAAGGTAGAAAAAACAGTTATAGTTATTAGTCAATCCATGTACCACTTGAAATTTTTTTATGCCCCCAGGTGTAAACTATAGCATGTAATCACATGATGGGAAAAGTGGAATACAAATACTGTGGATTTACCAGAGAAATCTATTCATTGACAAATGAAAAATACGTTGCATTCCCCTAACGTAGATACCGGCAGGTGTCAAGTCTCGCGGCATTGATCAGAGAGGTAAGTTACTTTAATACATATTGCCATGCAGCAGCTCACATGGCAGTTTATTTATTCCAAATATACAGTTGCTCACGGATGATTCATTTGTATTATGAGCACACTCACTATATCGTCTAGCTTTTGCATGAATATCTTTAATAAAAAGAAATCATTGTACTCTGAGACAGCCTGTGTCATTTTGGGAGAACTCATTTTGTTATAGGATAAAAGGATCATTGAGTCTAATTCCAAAGGCTCTAAGAATAAGATGGTTTTTGAGGAAATTTAGTGACTAGAGTTTAGATCAGGTATTTGTGATCAAGTTCTAGGAAGTATGATGCAGAAGGAAATTGTGTGTTATCTCTAAAGTTATGCACAGTTGACTACATCATTAGCCTCAGGCCAAAGAAACCAAAAGTAATCTTCTATTCAGACTCCATTCTATAATTATAGTGTTCTGGATTCTTATTATTGGTGAGATGGTGCTGCAAAAGAATAGGTAGGAGGATTCGAGTTATGAGAATGGTTGTGAGGATAAAGAAATATTTCTAAGAAATATTTGAGACTGGAATTGTTTGACTCTGGATGAAGAAAGATTGAATAACGGCAATGGTGGTGTTTAGGTATGGGCTCGAAACCATTTAGCCACATGTCCTTCCCACATAACTCATTTGGTAGTAAAAGCCTGACCTGAACTGAAGTGGTGCAAGTTATATTTTCTATCCCACTTAGTATGAATATTCATTGGTTGTTTTTTTTTTTTCTACTGAGAGTTGAACTTCTAACCTTTACACAGAGCTGCATTCCAACCCATTTTTTAAAAAAAATTTGCCATGAAATCTTGCCAAATTGGTACTTTGACTAGCCTGGATTTGAACTTTTGATCCTTCTGCTTCAGCCTCTCAGAATGTTGGTATTACAAGTGTGTATCACTATGTCTAGTGAATGTGTATGTTTTACTACAAAAACACTGATGTATTTAGTCATGTTGCTCTAGGCTTCATTGGATGCATTGGGTGGTAGAGAGTGTGTTAATCATATTACTTTTCTAAAGTTCCAGAGTCTGAAAACTATGAAACCTATCCGTCCTTAATATAGGCTAAAGCTAATTTTTTCCAAATCTAATTTTTGTGGAGACAGCTCTTTTGCTCACCAGTTTTTCTGTTTTCATAAGTTTGAAATACATTGATATCACAAAATCATGATTTTTAAAGCAAACACCAGTCAAAGACTCATATAGAAATTAGGTAGAGATACTAACTTACCAAGGAAACGACCCTCCTTCTACATCTGCAAATGAATTAAGAACTAAGTGAGTAGGAGGACAGGAAACAGGATATTTGAGGAGGAGTAATTTAGAGCCAGCTTTGGGCTATGAGTGCCTTAGAAAATCTGATGAAAGCAATTCTTTCCCACTCTATCTTAGAAAGGATGCAAATGAATGGAAGATTATTCATGTATTTTCATGGTGTTCAAAAATTCCTTAAACTCACATAGTTAAAATTTCTGATCTAGAATGTGATTGAGTCCTAAATCCAGGGAATATATTCCTATAGGTAAAATATATCTAAACATTTTCAAGATTTTGACTGGGGGGAAGATATGCTCTTTCTTGTCATAACTTAAAATGGGAAGTAACAAATAAAAACAGGACTCCCAGCTGAACTTCCCATGCACATAGTCTTCTTTCCAGGTGGAAAGACATGAAGGAGAGAATATAGAGGGACTAAGTTGAATTTCTTTCTTGAATTTAGCAACCCATCTACTCTCTTTATCTTCTATGGGCAGAAACGAAGAGAGCCAGGAAAGTTAAAGATGTTTCTGCCCAGTCAGTAGAGTACAAATCTCTATGGAAGGATAGAGCTAGATAGTTGTTGGTATTAACAGGAAATGTAGTGATTTTTGAAATTCAGCCCAGTATTAACCAACAATAGGCAAAGAAGCCAAACTTCTCTGAAAGGTAGAGTAAGCTACAGTAACTACACATTAAAATACTAAATCCAGGATGTAAGATTTTTCAGGCAGAATATGTAAGAATAATCATTTCTGAAATTGCGACTGAGTAAAAGATGTACAAGCTTAAAATTTAGAGAGAGACACGAGTTTAGTATCTTTTCCGGTGATGATTTGTTTCCTTTTATGGCTATCAGAAAGAACTTTTTGAAAGGACTCCTATGTATTTTTTCGTGTATGGTGAGTTACATAATTCTCAGACAAAAGTACGGTCTTTATTCAGTATTTTCTAGTTTATTAATCTTAACTAAAAGCCAAACTGAAAGTGACAGCTTTATTTTCATTGTCTTTGAAGGAATGACTCTGCTCCTTCCTTTAATTCACCCTATTCATTATACAATGCCATGCAGATAGCTAAGTGTAATTTACTAGATGTATTCTTAACTTTCTCCAAGTTCTTTTAACCAGTTAGAAACTAAATTAAAGGGCTGTATATATATTTTAAAAAACTGGAATCATATTTTATGTACATCTTTATACCCTCCTTGTATCATGTAAAAATACATTATTATAATCCCACTAAATCAATGATCATAGACCTAACTCATTGTTTTATTATATTGCACAATAAAAATGTGAATACAATTGTTTATTACTCCATTATGGGCATTCAATTTGTTTCCAATAATTTTGCCTGTATAAAAATAGTTCTTGCATTCATGTACACAGTATAAAGAATTGGCATTTGTATTTCTACATACTTGTAGGAGACAGATTGCTAAATTGCAATTATATTTCTGTTTTTGTTGTTATTTACAAGTGTTTTATTGTATTTGAAAATAATATATAAGTAGTTTTAATTAATTACAAGGCATTCCCAAATGAAACATTAGAGCCAATCTTAAATTAAATTGTTTCCATCAATGCAAAATAATTTCAAAGCTTAATTATAAACATTGTATCACAAATGTTTGTACAGAAAAATTATATTGAAACAAGGAACTGATTTTAGCTTGTCTCCAATTTTGCATTTATTTTCTCACAGAGGCATAAGTTTTTACATTACAAATGCATATGGAAATATATGCACATATTAATAACAAATTATAAAAATATGAATATTAAGGGTACAGTTAATTGAATTTCGATAAACATACCCTTATGAAGATAGAACTCATTTCCTTTATTCAAAAATGCTTTCCTATGTAAAGAGGAATGAGAGGATGTAAGCTGAAGGATCATTGACTCACAGACCTTACAAGGTAAAAGAAACCTTAGATAAGGTAAGAACAAATTAAATGAAAAAGAAAAGATGGATGGGATGAAGAAGAAAAGATGGACACTTTATTACCACAAATAACTGAAGAGATAGAAAAGGTCAGAATATAGAAGGACTCGCCACAGAAAAAGGAACCAAAAGTTGTCACTCTTGAGAGATGAAAGCTGTTAAATAAGGATATAGATAAAACCACAGTTGGGGAGTCAGGAAGTTGAGGAGGTTCTGTATGATGGCTTTATTTTCTTCTGTGAAACAGGAAATGAGATTGTCTGCTGAGAGGCTATAGATTAATGGTGAGTTAAAAAGTTAGAGAAGGTTGACTGTTAGCAATGGTGGTTAAAGTGAGCAGGAGAGAGAAAAATGGTGCCAAGCCTCAAGTGAAATTGAAGACTAAGATTCTTTTGTGATATGAGTTATGTGGTTTCCCTTGGAAATATTTAGAAGCTGGATATTGGAATTTGCAGTCTGATCCATCTCAAGTTGGGGTATTACTGGATTGGTATGGTGGATTAAGATGTGCAGCAGATCCTTTAATGTGTTGCAAGTAACTCCTTCCTATAAATCTGGATTCTATACACACTTTCACCACTAATAATCAGTAGAAGTGATACTCTGCCAGTTTCTCAGCCAGGCTGTACGTTACTAGCAACTTCTACTTTTTTGTTTATGGAACACACATTTTAAGGGAAGGTAAGAAGTCTGCCTACTCTGAGACCACTTATACTCTGCAACCATGCTATGAGAGAGCCTAAGCCAGTCATGTGAACTACAAAGATGGAGAGATATTCAAACAATCCCTACCTATTCCAATATCCTTGGGTCTGAAAAAGCAAGCAAAACAAGACAAATTTTATCAACAATCAGTAGAAGAGAAAAGGCTTAGAAGTCTTGATAATACTTCCACTGAGGGCAAGTGAACAGGAGCTGATGAATGAATCTACAGAAAGGCTCAACACACTTTTATTTCCTCTGGGAAGAAATTCCCATTTGACAACATAAGATTTATGATTATAGAGGTTAAGATGCCCTAAATTATTGAAGATACAAGATCAAACAGCGTTAAATTCTAGCTTTTAATTTGCAAGTGGCCTTTCCAATGAAGAAAAATTTTTCTTGGGTATAATCAATCAAAATATCTTGTTACTGTGGTTAAAAAAAAATACCCTGAGAAATCACATTTCTTTCAAGCCATGTGCTCTAAGGGGAATTAGAGACCAGTGCTGCGTTGGAAGCATAAACCAAAGGAGCACTGGCACTGGCAGCTTTGGCTGTGTTTCCACAGCGCAGAGCCAGCAAAGGGAGCTCAGCTCTGGATGTTGATTGCATTCTCTCATCTGGGAGACTCATCGTATGCGCTGTCTTCTTGGTTTAGTGTGATGGGATGGTGATATTAGGCTGACCAGTAACCACCGTCAGTTTTGACCCAGTTCACAAATACAGAGTGGCAATCTATTGGAAGTATTTTCCTCCTAAGGCACAAGAACAAATTGAATAATTATGTTGTCAACCAAAAGTAGAATTTGGCAAATGTTTAAATTAATTTGATCAAGGGGAACACAAGGACAGTCAAGCTGAAGAACTTAGGCCAGAATATGTGCCATGGAAAGTAAATTATCCTAGTTAGTAAGCTACCTACATGAAATATTCTTTTTGCCAAATCTTTTTTTATAATATTAATTAAAAATTATTATGTGATAGTGTTGCATTTTTTCACTTAACAGCACTTTGTTTAAAGTCTGTATGGAATACATGTTTCCTGCCTTCAAATAATTAATTGTGTGGGTATCTCTGAGATGCCATTTTGTACAATATCTACTGGAATTAGCTATGTTATTCTGAGTTCTATATGGGAATAATTAAGGTGAATTATGAGCATTAAGTTTTTATTCATAAGCAGATGTCATGTATTTGAGACAGGTAGCTAGAATAGATGGGTAAATATATAGACACACATTTTAATGTCTTGTAGAAACCATACCGACTGCAGGGGAGTTGTGAGAGTGATTTACCCTAAAACAAAGCTCATACTGAATTTACTAAATATAGCAAAATGAAACCCAAAATACTTTTAAGATCTTGATTAGATTTTTAAAAGCAAAGTGTAACTGAATATTTTTGTCTTTATTACTGTTCTATCAAGGAAACAATGCCATAAATGTATATTTGAACTGAGAATTGCATAAGACATAGGTAAAATGCCTTATACCTAGAAAACACACAAAAATTGCAATTTTGACCTGAAGGGAATGTATCTTTTTGTATGAAATATAAAAACTTCAAGCTTATTGGACATTTCTTCAGATACCAGATGTAGTGGCCTCATTTACTCTCTGCACATGGTACTGTGTGAATGGTTTCATGTACCTCCATTCCTTTACAGTGGTTTCTTTCCAGGGTATCTATGTTATAAACCAATGAGAATAATTTTGCTTAATTCACATGCAGTCACTAATAAATCAAGTACAGTTCTATCACCAGCCATGGACCACTGAGTACTAGTTGTCCTTGGTCCTCATTGTCTCAGTTCTCAGAAGCTCCCAGCTATTTCAATCAGCTGCTCAGTAGCAAGGGGTCCTATAGTGTGACAGATTAACTAATGGTCAACTTGTAACATCCAGCTGAACTGAAGCAGCATAGTGCTGGGCCTTGAAGGCCCACCTGATAATTGTCCCAAACACCATAAAAGCAGAACTGGAGGGGAAGACAGTGTGCTGTTGGTTCTTGGAGAAGCTCATTGCACTGGTTTTTCTGATATGAACTCAGCTGTTATCATCGGAGGGGGAGCTCTGGACCTTGCTGTTGCTGAGAATGGCTGCAGTTCAGGGAGCTCAATTCTTACATTGAGCATTGCTTCCACGCTCCAGTGCAGATCCTTCATCCTGCTGCCATTGATCCTTCATCCTGCTGGCACAGACTTTCTAGCTTCCACTACTGACCTTTGGGCCTTCCCAGTGCAGATTCTTCATACAGACTTACATAAGACATTGTTGTGGGCAAAAGGCCTCCCGTTGGACTTGTGGAGGACATTGCCATGGGCTGTAGGTCTTCAGCTGGACTTGAACAGAACACTGCCAAGGGATCCAAGCCCTCAGTTGGATTCTTTGCATTTCTGGTGCTTGGATAGATCTCCTGCACTCTTTTGCATTTGAAAATCATAAATTATGTGTCCTGTGTAAAGTTGTTTCCCTTATAAACCCTGACCACAACAAGTAGCTTCTGCTACTTCTCTGGGACTTTCTGCAGGTCTCTGTTAAAGGCTACCACTCTGTGCCATCAGAGCTGCTAGTCTCTGAAACTCTTTGGGGATAGCAATATCTAGTGATTACAACTCTTTTTTTGTGTGACCTCTTGAGTACCCATCTTGAGTAGATTTACAGGACCACAGGAACCTACATTCCAAATAAAAATCATAGCAGATTTACAAGACCACTTGAGCAAGACTTTGTTTGGATCTGGAGGTCAGTGTATCAGAGGGAGCTCACCTGGAATAACCCAAGGAATGTGAGGGGACACTGCTTATATACAGCAGCACTGGCCAGAATGTTTTAATTACTTTTTTGTCACTAAGACACAATACCTGAAATTCACCTCTTAAAGAGAAAAGGTTTTTTTTGGTCCACAGCTTGTGATGGTTTCAGTTCAAAGGTGGATGGCTCCAAGGCAAGGTAGCATGACAGAGGAGCACGGCAGGGAACTGCTCATGGCATTACATGCAAGAAGCAGAAAAGATCAAGAAAGTAGGGAGGATATAGACCCTTCCAGGCCACACCTCCTCAGACCAGGTTTCATCTCACAACTTTACAGTTAATTGTAAACCCATCAGTGGACTAATCCACTTATGAACATCAAAAGCCCCCAGCTATTATTACATGAGGCTGTGGGGAACATGAAGATATAAACCACAACATTGCACATGAGCAATATAGAACACTTCACAGACGTAGGGTTAGTTCAAGTTCATGTATTCTAGAATTGTCTAGAGTTAGACAAAGTTTAGAGTTTGGTGCACTAGTTATGTATAAGTCACAGGATAGAGTTATCAAGTGTACCCCACAGGGCAGAGCTATTTGGGATTTGTCCATGATTTAAGCTTGCTGGAACAAGGCAGCTGTTCAGGACAGCTGCAGTTGTTATGAGGACAGTTTGGGAAACTTCAGGAAAAGTGGATACTTGATTGACAGCTCCAGCATCTTTGCAAAAAATATTAAGGCTGATATCATGATTTTTCAAGAATCTCTAGGAGTGTCAGCAGTGGTGATCACAGCTCATTAGGGCTTGGAGATTCCAGGAATAAGAGTAGTGGTCCCCGATCTTTGCTTGATCTTAGTCCTGTCAGGTATAGAGGTAGAAGAAATGACAGAGCTGCCTGGAGCAGGGGCAGAAGAAGGGCAGCCAAGCTGTCATTTGCTGCACATCCTGTCATAATGGCCTGGAGGGTGGCTGTGAAGTAACCCCATGGGTAGAAGCAAGACACTGAAGATAGTTGCCTCAGGCCATCGTCAGGGATTCCAAAGAACCAAGAGGGAATGTGAGGGAAGGGGTGTGACAACTGTCACTTGGAACACATCTGGCTGTCAGGGGAGAAAGGGAAGGATCTGCCATTTTTTCTTTTTATCTTACCCTTGGCTTAGGTGCTCAAGCATGGTGCTCTATGGACTAGAGTGCAAAAAACAGTTTTCTGAATGGTTTTTTAGATTTTTTTTAAAGAGTATTTTAAGAAGATAGCAGAAAAATATCATACATATTGTATATTTGCAAACAAAAGATCCCTGGTCTTTGTCAGTGGATATGTACAGTTACAATTAAATCTCTGTTGGTGCAGAATGGTAGTTATCACTCATTCACATTGAATGCCGCTGACTATGTGGAGTATCCTTCAGTGGGCTTTGAAAAACAAACCTATGGTTCTTTCTGCTTTCTTTTTGAAAACAGATGTAGTCGTTATCTTTGTGGTGTTAGACTTAAATTCAAATTTTTGAAGAAAGGTTATAACTTTGAATGATGCTTCTGTGTTTCTAGTCTAGTAATATTTGTCACGAAAATAATGAATTTGATGCTGGAAAACATTAGTTTGCACTCAACTGGGAAAGATCAAATTGCTTGCTACCGAAGGCACTGTGTTTTGTTTTAAAATGACATGTAAAGTTCAATGGCTTCAAAATGTTGCTTGATAATATTTCATACAGACAGTGCCAAACTGAAAAAGGGAAAAGTGGATTGCTTACCCAAATAAAATCAGATTTTCTGAGATTTATCATTTCACTTTCTAAGTGCATTATCCTTTTTGTTTTGTTTTTTTTTGCTTTTGAAGTTATGTATGTGGAATTACCATGACTACTTCGTCCTGAATTTTAGTATCTTCCCAATTTTTTCTTTGAACTATGTAAATAATAATTTCACTATTTCAGTCAATCCCCCTGAAGACACTGACTCAGTTTTGTAAATTTGGCATAAAATGTAACATCATGGTAACAGTGAAGCATGCAAATTAAAAAAAATTAATATGCAACTGACTTAAAAAAAAGTTTTAAGCAAGATGAAACAAATCTCTGCAGATATTAGAGTACCTGACAAATGTTAAGAAATGTGAATGTTATAAAAGGATTTTTGTAGAAAAAAAGTAAAATTTAATTTTACATTTATACTTACAAAATGTAAGCAGTTCCTCCATGCATTTTTTCCTCTCAAACTGTGAGTCTACTTCTTGATCCTTTGGCAGGGTTCACATGGTTCAGAACCTTACCTAGAGAAAATTGCTCAGAGGTTGTATTGAATAACTCAGGTGCTATGAGTGGACTGACTACCTGTCTTGGAGTTGCTGCCCACAGTGTAATGAAGGATGAAACTTGTAAAGCTGATTTTGATTGTTGCTCTTTATGTATTCTTAGATTTCTCCCACTTTACTAGGATCAGGGTCAAATCAAGGTTAGTTTCTTGACTGAATTCTTGAACACACACAGATTCACAAACACACAGCTACAAAGAACAGATCAAAATTAAAGTTCATATAGTAGAAATGTTTATTTTTTCTGTTCACACTGAAAATGTTTAAAATGCCAGGTCAATTTTTAAAAATTAAGCACAGATGTTTAAAAATAAACCAAAAATATCTACTGCTTGAAATATCTAGTAAACTCTGTTGATATTTTATCAGAAAGCTTACATAAAGAGTGTTTACATGAAGCTGGGCATAGTGGCGCAAGCCTGTAATCCTAGTACTCAGGACACTGAGGCAGGAGGATCACTGTGAGTTGGAGACTAGCCTGGGCTACATAGTGAGTTCAAAACTAGCCTGACCTACATAGCAAGACCCTGTGTCAAAAAATTAAAAACAAAAAAAAAAATAAGAAGTTTACAGGAAAAATATCAAATGTAAAGCCAAACCCAGATTGTCCAGTCTTCCATTTCTAATTTTTCTTATGAATATGCACATGGCTAATAGTTTCTTATGCTTTTTAAAAATTATGAAAAGATACTACATAAACTATCCTTTATGTGCTTTTTAATTTAGTTATATAACATGGGAAATCTTTCCACATTGTGCTTTTTCACATTTTAATAACTGTACATCATTTTAGCCTTGAATTTCTTCTTTCTTTTCTCATTTAGTTCTGGCTCCCTTTCTCCTCTCTTCTCACTGCTCTCTTTTTTGTGTTTCCTGTCCTTTCTTTCCTTCCTCTCCCCCAGTTGTTTTTGACACATATAAACAAAGTTTATAATGCTCAGAAAGGCATAAATTGAAAATGCTTTTCTTTTCCATCTCTTTCTCTCCTCAGAGACTACTATTGGTTTTTAGTTTCCAGAGACTGAAATTGTAAATCACTATTCTCTGTCTGTCTCTTTCTCACTCTCTCACACAGCAAATGAAATATCGGTTTTTATGTTCATAGACACTTCACAGCTATTGCTTTGAGCTTTACTACCAATTTATGATTTTGCCATAAATATATAGTAATGGTTCTTTCCTCATGTATTTCTCAATTGTGTGACCAAGCTTCATCTTTGTCAACGTGATGGGTGAAAGATAGCATCTTATTGCAAAACTAATTTATCTTTTCTAATTATAAATAAGATTAGGCATCTTCTCAAGAATTTGGATTATCTATTTCTAAGACCTGTTCAAAATATTTGTTTTTCCTGATGAGTTTTTGTTTCTTAATAACTTGAAAGAAATCTGCCTCTTTATCTGTCATACATCTTGGAAATAACTTGCATCACCTTGCAATTTGCCTTTTGGCTTATGCTTTTGGTATATATCCCATGCACTTACTGTAATTTTGATTTTACTTTCTTCTTAGTAATCTTTCTAAACTGATTGCTGTTGATATACAGAAAGACAGATTTTTTTTATTTTAAATGAGCCACCATCTATTGTTTTCATTTTCAAAGTTTCAGAGTCATTTTCTTTCAGAAATGTCTGTTATAAGAATATGTATTTGGAGATGTACCTTCAAATCCAATCTATCTTTTCATTACAGTAAGTGTACTTGCTTATTGCATTGTACTTGTTGATATGACACATTTTTGGTCTTAGTTTATTGTTATTCTACATTTGCTTCTGGCATTGTTTCTTTTGCATTTTTTCTTTTATTATGTTATGTATAATTTGTATATGCTCTTTCTAATGAACTTGACTTTTTTACATTTTTTTCCAGTGATAAAATATATGCTTATATGAATGTGATGTGCTCATTCCTCTATTTATTTAGGAAATATCTAGGGTTTGCACTCAGAACAATGACAAAATTGGTATATTTTCTCTCTCCTTACCTTTCATTTCTCTACTGTATACATGCCATATGGAAGATTTTAGTTTTTAATACTGCATCTGATATATACTTAGGCCTTACTTTATTTAGATAGTGACTTTTATCTTCTGAATGAGAAAATAATATGTAAACCACTTTCTGAATCCTCACCACCATTATTTGCCAATAACTATATATATATATATATATGGAGAGAGAGAAAGACAGAGGAAGAGACAGAGAGACAGAGAGAGATTTGTTTTTCATTACACTAGATTTGAAAATATTCCAATCTGTTTTTCATCTATAATTTACCCAATTATTTTTGTCCATATTCTATTCCATATTCACAGTAAGGTCTGTAATACTTATTATCGCTTTCAGGGAAATCTTCATTTCCTTGATGAATTTACACTGTTCCCTTCTTTCCTGAACTCTTCATCAAAGTAGTATTTTGTCTCTTGTGTGTGTGCTTCTATTTATACAGTGAGTCCTTGAGTTTATGTCTTAAAAAGTCACCTACTTTTGTCCTGAAGAAAAAACATAATTGTGCCAGGCTCTTACTTGTTTTTGTTGTTGTTCAAGGAATTCAGTAGAGAATATACTTTTTCTTATACTAATCTGAAATAATTCATTTATAATACAAAGAGTAAGGCATAAAAGAGTTGAAATACCAGTTTTGAATGATAAATGAGGCAGGGCTGTGTGACAGGATGTGCTTCTGTTAATAGCAATAGAACTTCCTAAGAGCAAATTACTCAATACCATTACTCTACAGTGGATCTTAGAGCAATGTTGCAGCATGGAGCAGAGATGACAAACTCCCTCTCTAATAACACTCACTTTGAAATAGCACATATTTGTCTTCTAAAGATGTTAGTCTTATTAAGTCATTCATCTTCTATTTGTTTCTTTATTTTATTGATCATTTTTGAATGAGGTGAATTTTTCTTAGACCAGTCATTTGATGGTGACAAGAGGAAGGGAAAATAAACTTAAGATAGAAATCTATCCAGTTTTTAGAGGAGCTCATTACTGATCTTCTTGTCATGGAGTGTGTGCTCCTGCAAGATCAGCCTTTGTTCATACACTAATATCATTGATTTCTTTAGGATTATGTCCCACTCAGATTCTTGTCTATGTATATTTTTATTACAGTGTGCTATTTGCTGTTGTCCTACAACAACAGTGAAGGGATCCAAAGCATCTCATCTTTGGACCTCTTTATAGACAACAGGGTATGTAATTAGGATGTTGTATTTTGCTTCTAACTTGGGGAAGTTTTACCTTGTGCTATGGAGTTTAGTAGGATATCTGAAGCTTCTTTATACTCTCTCAATATATTTTCTTAGTCTGGGAAGAATTTTCTGCAACTGTGATGGATTTGTTTATACACATAAGTTCAGGTTCAGACAATAGCAGTCTGTTTATTTTATCAAGTGTCTAAATTCTTTTATGTTTCTTGCAAAACTTTTTTTTAGCTTTTTCAAAAGGAAAGAAGAGAGAAAAATGCAAAGAGGGCAGAGATGTATCTTTTCTGTTTCTAAGGATCTGACAATTTCTTATTTTCTTTTTGAATAACAAAGGCATGCAAAAAATGATACCCACTTATATTTTAAAGATAGAATATCATACATATTTTATTGCTTCAAGGGTTAAGTAAGACTTTAAAATTTCTACTTAGTAGCTATTTTTCTGTTATCAACTTTCTCCGTTTATATGTGTGCATAGGTGAATGTTTACTTATAAAATTATAAAGAAATTTGAAAGTGTCCAAAACAAAAAGAGAAGAAATCCTAATTTTAATTACTTATCAATGTTATTATTTTTATAATATGAATTTTACTTACTTGAATTGATTTTTACTCTTCTCAATCATTGTTATTTATACAATTTTCAATATACAAACTTTTTATCTGTCTTAAGACTTAGGCTTATAAAATATATATTTTGTAAAACCTAGAGTTATACAAAATACAAATACATTATACTACTAAATGCTTTTCTGAGATAGCATCATTTTAAATGGTTAGAATAAGTTACATCTAATACATGTAACAGTCGATTCTTAATGTCCTTTTTCTTAAAAATTTCAATTGTTTTAAAACTTTTCCAACAGAATGTTGTAAAGAAGAACAGTTGACATCACTCGAATGCTTCAACAACTGTGTTTTCTGAGGTCTGGTTTATATGGGTGACATGAATATCTACATGCTGCAGGTAATGAAGCAATAAATGATCAAAGAATTGCAACAAATCTAATAAACAAGTGCTACATGAAGTTGAATCGTCGAAAGCTATTTTTCTGAAAGGTCAGAATGATGCTGGGAAGAATTACCTGAAAATATCCATTAATTTATAGAGATCTTTGCAATCTTGTCAGAGTGTAAGGAGGTATGAGTACAACCAATATATATGAATAACACCATAATGTATTTATACTTGTGGAAACTTGCAATACCTTGATATAAATTGTCAAAATTTGGAATACTGAATTAAAGAGCATATCCTGCTTAGGTTGTTGATAAATGATGCTGTATCACAAATATCTAATTGCCCATCAAAAATTGACACATACCATAGTTGCAGGTAAGTTGCTTCTGATTGGGAAATATATTTTCAATCCTTCCCTCTTCCTCATGCTTAAGTGATATCACATGATTACTTCATGCAAATATCACATAAGTAGAACTGTGTGGTATTTCAAGCTATGTTCTTTTTTTTTTATTTAGAACAGCATTTATTTTTTTATTTTTTTCCCCCTGTTTAGCATTTTTTTAATTTAAAGAGAAAAAAAACATGTAAAGGGTAGAGATAATACAGAATTTCAAAAAAAAAAAAAGATAAACAGTAAGAGGTCGCTAGTTACATATTGTCCTCTTAGAAATAGTTGTTCAAGTTACAAAATTAAAGCATACAAAGCAGATATTCAAACAGTGAGACTGTAAACAACTATGCATACATGAGTCTCTACATGTATTTGTATCCTTTCTGTATTAGAGGGAAAAACAAAACATAGCAAGACAAAACAAAACAAATTCCTATAAAAACATGAAACCAAAAAGTCATATAAAACCACAGTACAAGGTGATCTACAATGATTACTGTGTTGTTTCTTATTATAGTCAGTAGAATTGTCTATATCATCGGGCTTAATTGAATATAGCAGTATAATTGAATATAGTAGTACATAACAGTATTAGTAAAAATGAAACATTGTAGACAGTATAAAACTTCAAAGGCAGGTAATAATCAAACCAGAGTGGATATTCTAGTGAATCTTGTCTTCTTCAGTGTAGTTGCCTGTACTCTCAGACTTGATTACTATCAATTATAACAGCTTTGAATAAAATCTATCAATACAAAACAGCGATCCAACAAACCAGATTTGATTATGATCAGTCATGGTAAAATTGTGTAGGTTTTACAGAACTTTAGATTAAGTTAATAGGAAATTAAGGATGATTACCATGCTATATCTGCTATTTTGGGATAACTGACTGTGCCCTCAAATCTAGTACAGGTAGAATGACTGGAACAGAATATAATACATCTAAAGCAGAGTGGTGTGAGTAATGTGGGTTTTAAATCATGGTACGTTAGTAAAAATATAGTGTATCAAGGCCATCTATGTTAGAGATTATAGTCATCCTTCTCTGCCTCATTTTTGCTATGCTATTTTTCTGCCTTTGTTTTGTCTACTTTTCTCCTTCATTCTACTGCCTGCCCTGTTCCTTGAGGCCATTCTGCCATTGTTCCTAAAATCCTGGTTTTTTTTTTTTTTTTTTTTTTTGGGTACTGGGCATTGAACTCATGACCTCACCTTTGCCATGCAGACACTTATGTTGCTGAGCTAAATCCCTGGCCCAATCCTGGTATTATTTTTCTCTCTCTAGAATGTGTTTCAGTATTCTCTGTAGGGTTGGATTGGTGGTCACAAATTCCCCCGGTTCCTCTTTGTCATGGAAGCATCTTTTTTCTCCATTAATTTCTAGTGACAGTTTTGCAGGGTTCATCAATCTGGGCTGGAGGTTATTTTCTTTCAGGGCTTGGAATACTTTGCTTCAAGCTTTTCTTGATCTGATGGTCTGTGTAGACAATTCTGCTTTGATCGTGATAGGTTTTCCTTTATAGGTAATCTGTTTCTTTTCTCTGATGGCTTTTAATATTCTGTTTTTATATTGAATTTCTGGTATCTTGATTATTATATGTCAGGGTATTGCTCTGTTTTGATTCTAGGTGACTAGAGTTCTGTATGCCTCACACAACTGAATGTCATTTTCTTTTCCCATGCTTGGGAAGTTTTCCTTAATTATTTCCATGAATAGCCTTTGTAATTCACCTGTATGTATTCCTGCTTCTTCATTCACATTTCTTATTCTTGAATTGCAGATTCCCTTGTCATCTTCTAGCCTTTGTGTTGTTACTGCCTGTTTCCTTGTTGTTTTTAAGAGATCTTTCCTTTCATGATCACACATTGTAAACTTGTCTTCAAGTTTTGATAGTCTATCCTTAGTTTCTTTTAAGAAGTTTTGACAGCTTTCAATGGATTTTTTAATTTCCGGTAATCTCTTTGAATCTGCTTCATGTATTCTATATGTTCTTTATATTCTTTATTGAATGTTTCTCTCCTTTTTTGTGTTCTTCCCTTCTTCTGTTTGTGTCTTCCTGAGAGATGCTTAGCATTTCTTTTATTAATCTACTCATATCTTGCTTTACCTGATTTAATATTTTAGCTTTAAGTTCATCTACAAAGTCCTGAAGATATCTCTTAATGTCCATTGAAGCCATGTCTGATGTCACATGTTTGCTGCCCTCAGTCTCCCTCATTTTTCCCTCTCCTAGATCAGTGGTCTCAGGGTTCTGGGCTTGGGGCCTCCTCCTGCCTCTCTCTCCTGTCACGGTTGTGGCCTCCTCCACACAGGTGTACAGTGGAGGTCCCAGCCCCCTTCCCTGTTGGCCACCATTCCTCTGAAGCATGCTGGCAAGGGACCTCCACCCTCTCCTGCCTGCTTTTATCACTGAGATGTAAGCAGAGGCTGCATATGCCAGCACCTCCCCACTGGGCCAGCCAAACTTCAGGGGCCTTCACTAGGTTAGTGCATGCTAGGTGCAGGGAATTGATTTGGGACAGCTCATTGGGTCCAGCCAGGCACACGACCCAGTCCAATCAAATCCCATATATCTGCTCTGGGAAGGGAGCAACCAACTGAAGTCACCGTAGCTCCAAGTTCAGGCTCTTCCTGCATGATTCCAACATGTTGCCCATTTGGTCACACCCTTCCCTTGGTGAGGGGTCTCATTCCCAGCACTGACCGTGGATTATGAAGGTCCCTTTGCCAGCTCCGCTCTCCAACTCCTGACTTCAGTGTGGCTGTGGCTCCTGTGAGTGGCAGTGGGAATGAGTCTGGGCAGCTCTGCGGGTTGCGGCGGGTCACAGCAGGCACAAATTCAGGCTGGCACAAAGTTGACTGGTCTCAGAGAAAATGCCTTGTCTGGTAATTTTAGCTGTTCCAATTATAGCCCTGAGACTACATGTTTGACAAGCTTTTTTTCATTTTAATTTCTTCCTCTGTCAAGAGGTTCCATCTCCCTCTGTCTGGATCTCTCCAGGATTTTTTATTCTGGCATATGAGTTGTTTCTCCTGGGAGGCTTTGTATTTTGTTGCTCACTGATCAGTCATCTTTAGCTCCTCTCAAGCTATGTTCTTAAGAAGTAGAATAGCTTCTCTGCTCTCTCACATCTATCTTCTGCTAGATAAATATCTATATGCAAAACAACTTTCAAGACTAAATGTTGACTAAAGTGAATCCTTTATAAATCCAGACCCTCAAGTAATTGTAAGAAATGGCTGTCTTTCCATGCTTATTCCCTGTTGTGTGAAATTTGTGCCAGTAAGAAATAAATATCTGTTGTATTAAGTCACTGAAATTCTGGTATGTTGGTTATATAGCATTTTTCCCAGTATAGATATACAAGAAGATGATTTTTACAGTTTCTTTGTATAGGCAATCCTCAATTTCTCATGGTATGATTTATGGTTTTTTGATGTGAATGCATTGTGAATTTAGTGAAACCATATATTAAGTTTTAATTTTTGATCTTTTCCTGAATTAACGATATGCAATATTGCCTTGGTTACTTTTCTCTCCTTGCTGAGACAAAATACTTGATACCCCAAATTAAGGAAGGAAATGTTTATTTAGGTTACAGTTTGTGGAAATTTCAGTCTATACTCAACTGGTTCCAAAGTAGGGTGACCTGGCACAGGGTCAACAGCTCAAAGCAGCAGAAGATAGCAAAAGAGGTGGACAGCAAGCTTGTTTTCTCCCTTATATTGTAAGTAGACTACCACCCCTTACAGTGAGTATAGCACTTGGACATCCTTCCATTCCCTCCTTTTGCAAAGGTTGAGAATGTTTACAAAGTGAGAACCCTGACCTTGCTGAGTTTCTTCATTAAACTTCTAAATTTCTCAAGTTGACACAGTGTATCAACCATTACAAGTATGATGTTCTTTCATTGGTGAGTCTTGACAGTAACTGAAATTCCTCCTTTGCTGTACAGTCACAAAGTAAACAACTAATGCTGTACTGTATTTTACAAGAGTAGTTTAGGTATAGTTAATGAATTCTCACTCAACATACAATACTTTTAGCTCACAATAACTATTATTAAGGATATAGCCTATCATAAATTAGGGAGTATCTATAATTAGACTGAAACTATATGATAGTTCTTGAAATTTAGTGAGTGTTACTTGAGCTCAGAAGTAGTTAAGATAAGCAAATATTCTCCATGCTTGTGATCTTTCGTATATGTTATTGGAAGTGACAAGGTTAGAATTATAGAATTACAAAACATAAGTAGCCTAGACTCCTAAGTTATTTTCTGAAAAAAAAATCTGCCAAAAAGAGTTTTGAGAACTTTATCAGACAATAATGAAGAGAAAAATAAATGTTTATAAATGTTTATTGGGCTAAGTTACTGATATTTCAAGATTTGATTATTGCAGCTGCTAAAGGCACTATCCTGACTTACAGTTACCCTAACAAAAGAGAAAAGGCCAAAACAATCCGTGTAGCTTGCCAAATTTGTGACATAATAAGATTTTATCTCTAACTTTCTCTTGTGGAATTCTAGCTTTGATTTCATTAAAGATAGTTTAGAATCAAAGACAGAGAATTACTGACTCATTCAATTTTTTTCACAACATGTTCAAGCAGAGTAACCAAATTTCATTTAATAACAGACACATACAATCAATGAATATATCTGGTAAAAAGATAAGCACCACAAATTAGTCACTGGAATAGTTCCATTGGTGTGTGTATTTATTGGCTATCAAAATAAACTGTAGCCAATTTCCTGGTTTGTATATTTAATTTAACCCTTACTTTTTTAATGTATTTGCAAGATCTGTGTGAAGGTGTCTATTAATTGCTAGGGGAAAGTTTATAAATATGAAGAGTGAGTAAGCATCTTCTTTATTTATTTAGAAGATTGGCCAGTGGCTTGTAAACATAAAGTAAGTCCAGCATGAAAGCTCCATATAAGACTTGATATTCTCAGTCTTTTATAGACCATGAGTATCTTCTTACACAGTTGAAATTATACATGTGTAAAACACAGTTGTTGCTATAAACAGAAAATTTTCAAATAAATTAAATATATATGATTTACTAAAGTTAGTTGTTTTTAAAAATATAAAGTAACTATGTAGGACGTTCATGTAATGTGTTTGAATATAAAAAACCTAGTGTAGATGAGCTTAGCCTGAGAGGTTGATCCATGAAAAACTGGGTAGAATTTAAAACTTTTTATCATCAAATTCTCCCATTTACTTTGAAAGGAAATCAGTCTACTTATCACAGAGTCCTTTGGTTTTATGTATAAAATACTCTTTTACCTTAAGCTCTCAGTATTAGGCAAGACTATTCCTCACAATTCTATTGTACAATTAATTGGAAGCTAGTTTTTTGAAAGGAAAATATCATTAAATGGCTGGCTCTTGTTGATTTCTAGTGAAGGTAGGTACACTATTTCATGTGTTTCATACTCTTTAGACCAGTGGCCAAGGTGTGGTTTTCTCATGGTGATAGCAGACAAGGGTATGTTCTCATGGCAATAGCAGAGGCAAAGGGACAGAACTTTTATTGCACAAATGCAATTCAAGCTCTTGCATAAGTCCATATGTAAAAACTCAAAGCAAATTTGATGACAAAATTAAACTGAAAAGCTGGGAAAAGGTGTAAAAAATTTATAGATTATAGTTAAAGGCATGGATAAAGAGAAATGCAAAGAATTGAAATTGAGAATGTAATGCACACAATCATACAACCAGAGATATAAGTCAGTGTCATAAGTGCCTGCCTGGCAAACACAAGGTCTCAAGTTCAAGACCCAGTATCAAAAAGAAAAAGAAAGTTATGCACACAATTTGCCTTTTAGCCCTAATGAACCATGTACTTTTCATATGTTTATAGGCAAAGTACAGTAATTCATCCATATCAGAAGACTTCCAAAATCATTTTGTTATCACAACATCAGGTTTGAATCTAAATTACATCTCAGGACCTTAATTCTGATTTACCAATACATGATCTAATGTTCCCTCCCCAAATAGTCAAAATATAGTGATAGGAGAGAAAGGAGATAATGTAATAAATACTTCCTTTTGAAAAGGGGAAGGATGAACTGAGCATAATGGTCACACCTGTTATCCCAGTACTCTGAGACACTGAGGCAAAAAGATTGCAATTTTGAGCCTAGACTGGCCAATTTAGCAATTTAGTAAGACCTTGTCCCAAAATAAAGAAAGGAAGATGAATGTACTTCCATGAGAAGGTCCTACAGTCAATCCACAGTACTGAAAAAAGAAGAAGAAAGGTAGATAGAATTGTATCTTGTCCATGATAGCTCTGAAGCTTCTGAAGCCCATTTGCAAAATGTTACTAGGTCTCTACTCAGGTTTGTAATCCTCTTTGATTAGGCACATTTTGGCTCCCTGAAAATGGTGCCCATCTTTTCCTTTCTCTGGAATTCAGTTTCACTCTCTGGAAGATCAGTCTTTATCTATCCCCCTCCTTCTCAGTCATTTCTTCAAATATACAATTAGGAATGTGTCCTTTATTGTAAAGCAATGTTTTAAGAAGTCCCATTTGGTATGTGTCTTGTGAATATACTGAATATATATCAGTGAGGATTTACATTTTCATAATATCAGTACATTTTATATAAGAGCACTTAAAACACCTTTCTTTTATTTCTCTAGTGAAATTTTAAAAAAATAACTCATATGATCTTATTAATCTTATTTTTGCTTATTATTTTACTATTGAAATGGAAATAGGAACTCTGCTGCAGGAGTAATAAAATAGATTTAATTACCCCTGTTATTCTACCAAAATAGTGTCCAGTTAAAAATTCAGACACTATAGTAAGTAAAAAATCCAAACATTAGAATACTGTGCAAGTCAGAGAAAACAGACTGGTTAGAAAACAGTGAAAAATGACACAGAAGTAAGTGCCAGTGTTTTCCTTTTTCCCTTAAGCTCCATATCCAGGATGGATCCTGAAGGGGTCAAAAACACCAAAATGCTAATGGATTCAGATTTTCAGAATGTCCTAGCAAAATGTTGTCTCTTGCCAAAGGACAAGGAAAGAGCAGTCTAGCAAAGCACACATTTTAGAAAGTGCTTACTCTACTCCAGTTAAACACTGGAGTGGGGAGAGAGACAATTGTCACCTGATGCACTTTACCATTAGTAATGGTTGATTGGAACCTGGGCTTTCACCTGTTGCAGGCTGTAATGAGATTCTATCATGTCCTTGTTTGCCTGCTGGAGGAGTATCAGGGAAAACCAAATGGAAGCTCTGGGAAGCAGGACTTTCAGCTTGGAAGGGCAGTAATAAGACATCTCTCCCCTGGCCATGCCTACTTCTAGTGTCAGTTGGGTATTTGTGAAGAAATTAGAATCATAGCCTTAACTCAGCAATAATGAAACATCCTTATCCCTCCTTGCTATGGTGGTTCATAACCATTTAACATAATTGGGCAATCCTACCAGGAGTCAGTGTTAGCCAAGGAGGGGTCATAATAAAGTACCTCTGCTTCCAGTGTCTATGGTATTAATAATATTACTCTGAGCTTTCAATTATATTTAGTAAAAATTCCTCCCAGCTTAGGTGACAATGGAGACCACATGGAGAATGTAGACTTCTGTCCCACCTAGCAGCAAACAAGCAGCACCTTCTTCCTTTCCCAGAGTGTCATCAAAGATTCTTTTTTTTAGAATGTACCCTAAAGCATAGGCAAGAAAAGTAAAAATAGAAAATGGTATTACTTTCCATTGCACAGCAAAAGAAACAGCCAACAAATTTAAGAGGCAATCTAGTATTTGAGGATTCATTTGTTAATCATACATCTTCAGATACGGAATTAATATTTCATATATATAAGTAAATCAAGCAATTCAGCAGTCAGAAAAAAAATGACTCATTTGAAAAATAGGCAAAATAACTGAATAGAAGTTCTTCAGAAAATACAAATAACTGACAGATACATGGAAAACTGTTCAGTATCACTTGTCATTGGGGAAAGAAAATTATAATTAATCATAATAGATATCATCTCATACCAGCTTAAATGGCAATTATTAAAATTATGAAAGATAACAGATCCTTACAAGGAAGAGAAGAGGAAGACCTTATATGCTGTGAGTGAAAGTGTAAATTAGCATAGCTACTTAGTGAATTTTCTCATCGCTGGGACAAAACACTTGAAACCTGCAACTTAAAGGAGGACAGTTTTACTTTGTCTTAATTTATGTAGTAAACTGAGATTAAGGGTGGTGGACTAATTAATTTGATGGAGGAGTTTTTTTTTCTTTCTTTGCACCTAGGATCAAACTCACGACCTCACTGTTACCAGGGCGGACCCTGAGCCAGCTAAGCTAAACTCCGGAGCTGATGGAGGAATTTTAAAACCGCTTAACATTCCAACTGTGGCATAGGTACTGCTGGTTGCTTTTGGACAGATTCATATTGAGAATTTTGGGGCAAAAGATAGAGCAGAAAAATTTGGAAACCTTATATTTTGACTCAGAAGGAACTACATTTAAATTTAGGATCAAAGAGGGGTGGGGATTTAGCTCACTCGCTTAAGCAAATGCGAGGTATGAGTTTGATTCCCGGTACCCCCTCCCCACACAAATAATGAATAAATATGAGCTAATAAAGTTAAGATCAAAGGAGGTGTTGATGCTAAGAGATAGAGCCATTAAATGAAATCAAGTACTTTGTGCAGAGACAAGAAGAAAGATGCTTTGAGGGCATCTCAGGAATCAGCAAGACTCCATGTACCACCAGCTAAAGGAGGCAAAAGAGTCAATATTCATTGGGAAATAGGGTTCTTCAGGTATGCCTGAAGAATGGATTTCCTGGGATTCATTTCAACATGCTCATCCAGAACACTGAAACCTTCCACTCTCAACCCCTTTGTGCTCTTTTTCCTTTTTTTTTTTTTTTTTCACTTTGTATAAATAGATGCCAGGGTTAGGATGCTGTCACTGTCTCTCCATCAGAGAAGTCAGATTTCACCCAGTCCCAGCTTTCCTCTTATGTGTCTTGTTTCTTCATAATCTCCCATTGTCCTCTCTCAGGGCCCCCCTCCAGGTGGGTCGTGACAGCCATGGACCCACAAAGCCTGGCTTTTGCTTCTATTGACAGCATATCATGACATTATCCACATGATTCTGGCTTTACTACCATGCAGAATGAAAGTGTTGCAGAATCAGAGGGGCTTCCATGCAGATTTCAAAGCAAGGCATAGAAGGTCACACAAAAAGCCACTGAAAAGACTGTATATGAAGCTTCAGAAATAAAGCCAAATTTGCAGTGGAGGTTCTTGAAAATGTCAGGAACATAAAATGTCAGCAACATAAAAATAGAATAGCTGAGTCAAATGGGAGTTCTAATCTTAAAAGTTTTTAAAGGAATCTCCACATAGATTTCCACAGTGACTGCACGAATCTACACTCCCACCAACAGTGGAAAAAGGTTCCTTTTCCCCCACAACCCTCCAGCATTTGTTATTGGTTGGCTTCTTGATGATAAAGATTCTTTTTGAGATGAGGTAGAATCTCAATTGTGTTTCATTTTGCATCTTTTGAATGACCAGTGATGTTGAACATTTTTTTCATATATTTATTTGCTGTTTGAATTTCTTCATCTGAGAAGGATGTATTCATCTCAAATGCCCATTTTTGGATTGGGTCTTTGAATTTGGGAGGCTTGATTTTTTTCAATTCTTTATATGTTCTAGGTATAAATTCTTTGTCTGAAGGACCCATGTGAAGTAAAGGAAGATACTTCAAAAGCAAACAACTGTTTTTGCATACATATCTTGTATCGCTTTAAGCTTTAAAAACCTCCATCATCACTTCTCTAAACTCATAAATTTGCATCTGATTTCACTGAAGAAACAAAAGTATCCATAATTTGCCAATGCCACATGTTTCCAGCATTCTAGAACTGTGAATCTCTCTGGTTAATACTTAAGCCATACGTTTGTGCTTTAGACCCATTTTCTATCCATTACTCAATGATACTGATGCTCTAGCAATTTTCCACATCTTTTATGTATCATATTTATTTGGCTTCCTTAGTAAATGACACCCAATGCCATATGAGCATGCTGTAGTTTGTCCTATTTTTTTAAACCTTTTATTCACTTTCTTCAATTACTGATCCATATTTCTTTCCTTGTAAACAGTTGTTTACAATACAATTCAAATTCTGAAGAAATGTTTCATCTGTCGATAAAGAAGTGGTAAAAATTTCTACTTGGGAACCTTTCATATACCTGGGCCTCCCAATCTCCCGCATTTTCAGTCTAGTTCTATATCTGTCCCTACACTTAATAATGAAACACCTCTCGAAGTTATAGTGGTTGTAGGTTAAGGTGACATGTTCAGAAGCAGTGATTCTCAGGAGATCTCTGGCTTACTGGGTGGAACAAGTGAAATGGAATGAAAATGAGAAGGTTCTTCGGGGAGCTGTTGCTGTTGACATTACAAGGCCATCAGTCACACAGCCTGTGAGGCTGGCTGCACCCAGCGTAGAGCGTGCTCAGGTAAATGACCTAGCTATGAGTGAGAAACACCATGGCAGCCTTTTTGCACTCTATTTCCTTTTTTTGAGTGGTATTTTCTTCTTAATCTTTCAAAACATCTTCTCCTTCTTTCAAAAGACTGATTGCAAATGTAGCATATTGGTAGTGTGTTCCTTGTATGAATGCTCAAAAACTTACTGATTTTTGTGACTTTTGACCTGGATTTGATAAATACACTAGTCATGGTCAGTCACATACTTGATTTATAAAGAAACATTTCCTCACCTCATATCCATGCTGGGATCTCTAATTGTAATCTTGAATCCTTTGATATAGGTGTTCTTATTTATTAAACCCAGTCTGTTGTATATTTGCTTTTACTTTTCTCTGGTAACTCTTTACTACCTTTCTTCTTACTTCACTCTGTCTCTTTTAAGTTTTGTCTTTCTCCCATTCCTTCTTGAATTCAAATTTATTTATTTTTCTTTCTCTTCTCTGTCACTCTAGAAACAAAGGACTTTATGAGAAAAGAAAAATATTTCTCCTTTAGACGACAGAGAAAATTGCATTGCAAAAAAATCTCTCCCTGTATACTGGCTAAATCATAGCATTAAGGAGACACGAATGCATGCTTAGGAAGGGGAAGGTGGCTTCAGAAGATAAGGAAATACGGTCATGGAGAGGCTAGAGGATTAGTTTGCAAAGACTATTATACAATATGCTTCCTGTGTGGTTAAGGAATAAATCTATTTGCTCATAATTCTGGGAGCAGGAAGTCCAAGAGTAGGACATTGGTTCTTCCAAGGACTCTTTGGTTTGCAGATGTCTGTCCACTCTGTATTTTCACATGAATTCCTTCTGTGTGCCTGTCTTCTAGTCTCCTCTTCTTATAATCACACTTATCAGACTGGGTTATGACCTACCCCACAAATCTTAATTTAACCTGAATGACTTCTTTAAGCCTATTTCCAAAGATAGTCAAATTTGTGTCTCCATATGTAAAATGTTTTGCATTTTTCTTTGCAGTATGTATATGAAGACACATACATTTCTACATTAAAAACTAATATAATTTTCTCAGGACTGTGATTTTTCAAACTTTAAACACTAATGGTAGAAATGAGGTAATGGGTGTGAACTAACAGTGGTAAGAATTGGCATGGACGTGGTTCTCTGAGAATTAGACTGTATCTAGAGTTTATGATTAAATAGGACAAAAGCATTAGCAAAATGTGTTTCCAAATGATTTCGAGTGTGGCCCTGGCTGTGAATATCTACTTGGCACTATATCCTCACAGTATGGCTCTTGCCTCCTCAGCATGAAGTTATGTATCCTGGAGAGAGGAAGTGGTAAAGGACAGACTTCTGTGTTGGGAAGGTCTGCTCCTGTGGAAATTTTAAAGCACTTTGAAATGAAGAATGGGGTAATATTTGGCATGACGGGATATTTTTCCTGCAAGTACAGAAGAATTTCTGGAGGTTATCCCAAAAATGGGCTGCTTTTGTCAGCAGGAAATCTTGCCGTGCACAGAACAGTGAACACAATCCTCAATTTAAACGCTCCTAGGAATACATTATTCTTGATGTGATTCCTAGTCTTCAACAGTCTCCGTGCCAACACCATTCTGGCCTGTAGTGATGATGCATGTCTGATGGTTTCCCTGGAGTGCAGACTCATTTATAAAAGGTAGAAAAATGAAACCTGGTCATGTGGAGCTTATGTTCCTAATTATGTCCATTCTTCCATGTTAGTTCCTAATAACTCGAGAAAAGTGATGAGGGAGTAGGTCATTGTGCAGAAGTTCAGCACAAGAAATGTACAAATCTATCCCTCAGAGATTACTGATCGAAAATTCATTTGGATTATATAACATTTAAATAGCAATAGTTTTAAAAAACATTTGTATTTAACCCTGCTTATTTGTAGAGAGGTGTGTGTGTGTGTGTGCGTGTGTGTGCGTGTGTTGGTAGGGGTATCCGGAAAATTATTCTACCAAGACCTTGTCACAGACTTCTTAAATTAGAATTATGGCAGTGAGACTCCAGTATTACTTTAATATCTGGAAAAGAAGAGCTAGAGGATCCTCACTGCCAAGTCACTGGTATTTGGAGGAGAGTTACTAATGATGTTCAAATATCTACTCACATGAAGTGACAGACTAAAAATTAATAAAATTAGAGATAAATTAGGGCCTATAAAACAATATTGACACTCTATAGTCCACAAATGCCTTGATAAACTGCAGTAATTTCTTTGTGTAGTAGTTTTTTTTTTCATTATCAGTTGTCAAATGAGTTTTCATCAAAATCATTCAGAGGATTTAAGACCCAGATTGCTAGGCTTTACCTCAGAGCTGCTTGAATGCAGTGCTGAAATTCACATTTGTTATAAATTCCCAGATGACATGGATGCTATTGGTCTAGCAACTAGTTTTTGGGTGACAGTACTCTAAGGAAACATTTAGGAGAGATATGCTTTTAAATCATATTTTTGCTGTCAATTGGTTCAGTCAGAATCATATCTTAAATAAAATAATTATCTTTTTTGTAGTTACAGGTTATTATAATGATATGGGGAACTGGGGGCTGAGAATCCAGAAGGTTTCGATAATCAAGAAGGGACTGCATGTCTTTTATCCAAAGTTCATTTTTAAGACAATTGGTCAGAAGCATGGGTCACTTTTCTTTTTTTCCTAAAGGAACAATGATTTGAGTAGATGCTAATGTGTTCAGGGAATACATAAAAACTATTCAGTCAACCAATAGACTGATGCTGTTTTAGTTCTCAAATTGTGATCCAGTTTTATCTTACGTGGTTCTTCACTTTTTCAGAGCAAACTTTAATTTGAACACAGATTGTTGGAAATTTACTTGAAGCAATGAACTCTCTGAACTCAAACATTTTGCCATGATTTATCCACAGCATCATAGAGATAAATAGATAACTAAAATTTGGCAGATCAAGATATAAATAAAATTCAGAACCAAAGTAGAAAATTGCCATTAAGTTTTTTAGTTAGAAACAACTATCTTTAAAGTATCCTTGTAAAAAAAACTTTTTAGATCCTATTTTTTGTCCTTGCTTCATTTTTCTTTTGAGGCCAGAAAAAACAGCAATATTTGCTTAGATTGCTTAACTGGAAATTCTGGATGCTCAGCATGAATGAATAAGTATTGACAGCACAGGAAGGAGACCCCAAATTTTGTGCTTGAGGAAAGCAGGTACACTGAAGTGGGGCTACAGGGAAAACTAGCATGAGAGAGTAAACAGAAGGAGAAACTTGGTTCAAAATGAGAGTATTAGGTGGGCTTAGAAAGGGAAACTAGACTGCTCCTGGATTGTGGCACCCCTTGTAGGCAGGTCTGGCAAACCTGCCACACTGGGAGAAGACTGGTTACCCTGGAGGGAGCTGGCATTTCAGTAGCAGCCTGGTTGATTGAATAGGCTCTCAGCAACTCTCCTGGGAAAATAGACACAGGAAGTGAGATATTCACAAATTATGGCTTCAGAGCAAATGAAAGCAAGAGAGAGACCTGTGAGAGGATACTGGTGACCTCTTGGAAATTTGAAAATAAACATGTCATTCAGATCAGAAATCCAATCTGAGAACTGAGAGGGCAGCTACCAGGAGGATGCATAAACAAGTAGCATCGGGGGTGTTGGGAGCCTGGAGAAAGAAGAGGGCAGACTGACACAGAAATTATTACTCATTCCTGCCCTACACACTGAGAATGTTGTGCTTATGTGACATTTGTACAGTGCCCGTGCCTAGTGGTAGGTGTCCAAAAGGGAGATCCGAACACCACATGGTAAGGACTGCTGAAGGTGGAAATGCTGTGAGGAAAGTGACTGAAAAGACCATGAGCAGAGTTTTCTGGGATCTGAGGGTGTCCCATGACAGGCTAGGTGGAAAGTTAGGGAGGGAAAACACAGAAGTGACCTCAGGATTTGCCCTGCAAGGAAAGCAATGGGGAGTGAGAGAGCTGTGGCTGAAATCCTGGAGAATAGGTGTTGTGACTGTCACAGTACTCCTCCCCCATTAGCTGAGATGCTCAGATGAACGCTGAATCTGCAGTTAGTTTTGCCCAGAGCACTGCTTGCAGCTGGGAGGCAGGCAGTGACCCTCATTGCTCTCAGGTAAGGAAGTAACCAAACCACAGTGGTGGGGAGGATGCTGCTTGGGGACCTGCAATTGAACTCAGGCTACAATATAAATGAGACTGGGAAGATACTTTGATTTTGTGCTTTTGCAACTGCTTGAGGATCTTTTTTTTTTTGGTTATTAATTTTTTCCTTCATTTTCTGTCTTTTCCTCTCTTCTCCCTCCCTTTTCTTTTTTTTTCTTTTTTCCTCTTCTGTAGTCCCTTAACTTTCATGTGTTTCTTCCTTCCTCTTATGTGATATCTGTATCTCTATCATCCGTTTCTGTGTCTATGTTCCTCTTATGTGATATCTGTATCTCTATCATCCGTTTCTGTGTCTATGTATATCTTTAGCT